>JAVTVY010016527.1:0-68873 GCA_036873755.1 Hanleya hanleyi | reverse complement strand
GCGGCATTTTCATACGTCTGCAACTCAAGCATGCATCTCTATACTTATAACAGTGAAAATCAGAGGGAGAGACCGCCTCCATCAAGAGAGAACTGCTTAACACACGTGGCCGGATTACGTTCTTTTCGAAAGCTCTTTCTACCTTAAGTGTTATAGCTATCGCAGGTTTTAAAAAAAAGTACCATAGTGACTATGAAAATGAAACTTTCCTGGTTATATCAAAGGAAGCATCGTACCCAGTATAACCATAGACTCTAGAGCCCCATGTTGGCATGTGACCAGTTCAATGACAGGCCGCCAAGAAGATTGGGAGTGAGAAATAGATGGTTTACGGCGTCGGGACAGTACATGGCATCTGTGGAACATTTTATTTGATTGTTTACCTCCGTTTGACCTCCGTCGATCAGACGGAGGTCTACGAATGCAACGTGAAATCTCCCGCCATAAAATTGTTATATGGGGAACCCACGATTCATGTGATTTCCAATACGGTTTGCCGTGGCTCCCGACGAAATTTTGAGGCACTTTTCTGGACACTTTTGAAATAATGGGGAACCATCATCGCAATGCATTTCAATGGGCCTTGCTTCTGTGGTCGGGTTCCACCTCCCATCATGCTTCACGAGTTAAGGAAGTCAGGTTGACCGCTTCCAGCGGGAGATTTGACATGCCGGGCAGCTCTTCATGTTGTAGAGATAGACGATGCGAATTTTTGCCGTTTTTCTGGTAAGTTTATTGCCGCCATTTTATGCCATTACCACACAACGATTTCTAGTACACCACCCGTCATTTCTATATATCGTAAAGTATTTGTCGGCTGATGACTTATGTCGAAGCCAACCAAATTGTCCAAGTTGTTGTTGTTGCATATTAAAATGACTGGGAGGTCACGCACTGACTGTGGAAGACCAGCACAATCGACGATGCCCTGATTTTACTAATACTTTTTTCTTTTAGTTGATGATATCCACCAGCCTGGTTGTTTAAAAAAATTATTCTAAATTTTGCTAATAAATTCTATTTCCTTGGTGTTGGGCTATTTATTTTGGCATGAATTTCTTGTGCATTTATAAAATATTTACCAGCATTATTGTAATGAAGCATCAAATCATAGTTTATTGTTTGTCAAACCACATGTGTCTCTGTCCCAATTCCCATTTCAAAGGTTCATCTCCCAGCAGCATACATGTCAATTAACATTTCAATACACTGAATTAAAAGTTATTCTTGAATCTATCAAATTACCTTGAGGAAAGGATACCATTCTCAGCTTTGCAAAACATCTTAAATGAACGCGTGAAAACAGTTCAAATAATGGTTTGATTTTGCAGAAGTTCCAAGTTGATCTGCCTGCATGCAGAGATTCATACAAATCGTCTTTATGGGCCGCCGTTATTCGGCCCCTATTATTGAATAAAAAACTCAAATTTAAGCTGTGTTTATTTAATTTTTGTTGTTTTTGAAGGAGAATATTCAATATTTTTGCGAAAATTCGATTTGAATGGCTTTTAAGAACGATTACGAATTGAGTTTTCTCCCGTGTTTGGAGACGGGCGTCTGTGTAACAACATCATATTTTAGTCGAAATTGGACTAGAAAAGCCGACCGGTGTATTTAAACGGGATTTACAGGAACATTCGGGGGAACTCATGGGGACGTTTTCAAATGGGAACCCCAAACCACAAAATCTTCGCTTCAACTTCGAGCGACCTTGAACCGCATTGTTCTTCACTTTGTGGGGTAGTAGTCCTGCTGTGCAATCATGGAAAGGTTTAGCTTATTTTCATACTGCGTACGTTGGCGGTACGTTTCCAAGAGCGACAGAGTAGTCCCCCCTTATGTACAGCATCAGACCAGAACGAGGCGTCCGAAAGCTTTCACTTTCTACTTTCATCACGACGTACTGTCGGTAAAATCTTACAGCAGTTATATTTCCCCAACGAAGTTTCGACCCAATGATAAACAATAAAGGATAAGAACTTTGAAAAGCTTGTAGTCAGCTTGTAGTCAGCTACGAAATAAGGTCGCTTGATTTGATGATTTCGCAGGCTCATTTTTGTAAAACAACAAAAACAACAACAACAACACGTGTTTGTTTTTTCAAAGTTGTTACATAGTTTATTCTTGATAATGCGCTTGGGTGGAAAAGAAAATATTTCACTAGACATTATCCCAATGTCACGTAATATATTATTAAATTGTCAGACGAACTTTCTTGAATAAATTGGGCAAACCTCATCCCTTCATCGGTGTAACAGCTGGCAAGTTACATTAGGAGCGTCATACATAATAGGTGCGCGCTTCAGCGACTGATTGTAGTGTTCTGTGAATATCACAAAACAGAAGGAAATATCCTTATTAGAAAGATTGAGTCTATATATACTACATATATTTTTTTCTTATTTATTCATTTAAAAAGTTGATTTTCGTATTCTATAATAATAAAAGCAATACAATTAAAACAAAACTTGGTGTGTCCGTCTACTCACATTGAATCCTTGATGATAATTAAATTGAAATTAAAAAAACCCAACCCAAATACAGTGTTTCAGTTTCATTTTATTGAGAGAGCTTGAGAAGGTGTTCATATGGCAAAGCCGCAACTAAGTTCTCCATCCACAATGATTAAGGAACATTCAAGTATTACATACGCAAAAATAATCTGATTTTTTTACCCCCTTCCCCACCCCCTGTATTCAAAATTTAACCGGAGTACATGGGGAAATAACTTTTTTACCACCCTTCCCCCTTGATGCGTACGTAATACTTGAATGCCCCTCATTATTCATCATTCCCATCTTCTACGATGTAGCCATGGAGGATTGGTCTTCAATAGCATCGAGAGAAAATATTGTCTGTCTGGAAAGAAAAAGCAGAATACATGTGGAACTTCTATTGTTGACGATACCCCCCTCCCCCACCCCCTGATAAAAAGCTTACCAAACACCGGTGTAGGTATTTAACCAGAAATTGCATGGGGATGCTAAAATTATAAATTCAATTTTCACAGTAAAAAAAACTCAATATTTTGCTGTGGGTAGCTATGAAAATGACTTCTAATTAGATTAATGAAGTAACGTCCAACAAATGCAGACTTGAGCCCTACTTTATTCAGTGGTGTATTCCCCTACCCTATTGCCTCGACGGACCCTATTGCCTCGATGGAGGTCTTTGCTCTCATCCAGTGCTTGTTATTCATTTGATAGATGTATTTACCATAACGTTTTATTGCATAGGGTATGTGGGTGACAAAGGAAATAGCTGTTGACAAGTGTCAGAGACATACATTTGCATTGTGGAATGTCACTGAGTTAAATAATAGGCCTGTGTAATTAAACGCGACATACCAAAGCCTTAGCATTAGTATGATAGCAGTTCCCCAGGACAAACGTTTCAGTGTGCAGAAAGAAATTAAACAGATAAAAAGTTATATGATTCCAAATGATTGGTCTTCTGATGTGGAGATGTGGTATAAAAAACAACAAACTAGATATTTTTGGTACAATAACACGGTCTTTTCACCACTTCCATGAAATGTATTCATTCGTTGTAGTGGAATATAAACGAACAAAGAAGTATAAAACATAAAGTAATAAAATGCCATATATCCTATAATGTATACGTGAGGGTCGGAACATTATTTATTCGTTTAAATTGCGTCAATACAGGAGGTTTGCTTTGTTTCTAAATACATTGATAGAGTTCCGTACATACCTGTACATGTTACAGACACCACTGAGTACTATTAACAATTCTGAGTGGCCTTATTGTATGATACGGGTGGATCATATCACTTATCATATTCTCGTTACCGTCATCTAGGTAGGTGATACTATAGATATAGGACTGAGGAAAGTTCAGCCATACATTTTACCTCCAATCGGACATTGCTTATGTAACGTGACGTCAATGTAAGCATCCCCGCGTTGGAAATTACATTCATGTCGTGTTACATATGCGATGCCGATATAATGATAGTTGAATATCCTTCGTTTAATTGAAAAAGATAAATAGTACATCATGGGCTTATTAACGTTTACACACTGACTCTATTGTGTAACCGGGGTTTTTCTTTTGCCGTAATTACAACACATATAAGGGTAGTGGGAAGAGGTGCCGACATACTGACTGCGTCACATGACTTCACAGAATAGTCTTCTGGTTAACCTATTCTAAAGTACATACCAAGAATCTAACGATTCGTGATATGTGTTGTATCTCAGGTACGCTTTTATTGTACCTGTTCATGTGGCAACTTGGATGATATGACCACACGGCCCCTAGCACCGGCATAAGCGGTATTAGATAAAAATCTAGAGCTATGATGGAAATGCTCTGACAACTCGTATACTGGTAATTGGTGAGCTGTTTCGCTGTGACAACTCGTACATTGGAGATTGGTGAGCTGTATCGTCGTCAGATGTAAATGACCCGGCCCACAATGGGTTTCACTTGTGCTCAGGTGTTCACGTAGCAAGAACCGGGTGTTCATGCCGATCAAATCCGGGGTTATATTTGACATGAACACCCCCTAGTTTCAAGACACACACTGATTTCTTTGTCTGACATGGGGCATTCTTCCGTGTGAATCGCCTTCAGAAATTAGCAGTCGTTCATGTAGAAATAAGTGAGTGAGTGTGTAAAATAATTTACTAACCCGTACCCGATGTTCAAGTGATGTATCAAACATTTTAAGATTAATTATTGAAAGAACGAACAATGTGCGTTGAAGTGTGAGACGGGAGACAACTTGTATGAAAATGATACAAAAGAAAATAAGCCTTTTGATATAGAACTTTCAAGAGAAACTTCGAGAAATACAGGCTCAAGGCCAGTATATAAATTGAGCTCCACTAAATAGGCCTTTTCATATCGAACTTTCAAGAGAAATTTCGAGAAACACAAACTCAAGGCCAGTATATAAATTGAGCTCCAATAAATCACAAGTAAGCTTTGATAAATGTCAGTTAAAAAACAAAATTGCTTTCCATTATTGGAGTGACAGGCTATCGTTATAGGATCTGCATGGAAATACGCCATGTAAATGTCACACTTTGGATTATTTTGATGCCAGTCACATACCTTCCTGTTGAGTGACACCAGCGTCATCGTGGTCGTACATTCTTGCTGTAGTTTCTCCGAGTCCGGTCACAATTTCTTTTTTGAGCGTTACACTATATGCCTTCTGATATACATACATTAAAACAGCGACTGCTTCAAATATAAGTCTAATCTTTGGTTGTCGCCTGCTGGACGTTGATTCCAGACTAAGCAGTCAAAATATGACGCGTCTGTATACCGTAACTCATCAATTTTCTGCCGTACGTATATGTGTGGGTACAAGTCAAATGTGTACCGGTAAACGTGAATTCCTGTCAGACATTCCGTTAATTATGGGCCTGGTATGAGATTATGCGTATGGATATAGGGATATGTAATTTGTATGTCTGCATATTTTGCTTCATATGCGTTTCACGTAATGTATATTGTGACACGTATATATCAATTACATATATGTTTTTGTCACAAATCTTTGTAACGATAACGTGAGAGTTACGGACCAGTCAAACGGGTTGTGGAAGTTTTGTTTCGTATGCAAATGTGTTGTTTGTCCTGAAACAACCATGATGTGTTACACAAAACGGCCATTGTGTAAGTTATTTATCGCCTTCGACATCGGGGTACATGCAGAATGAACACTCACACCAGTCCGATTTAAATACCTCGGTCGCTTCGCGACCTCGGTATTCAAATCGGACTGGTGTGAGTGTTCATTCTGCATGAACCCCTCTGTCTCAGGCGATAACTATTACTTATTAGGAGTACTTGGGATTTCAAATCAAAATTGGGTGCCACTGTGCTAAATTATTCATTAAACTTGTTGGCGATAACCTGATTGTCTGATATATTCTCACTGTCTACTTTGAAATACTGAGGTGTTCTTGTTGCCTTACTTCTACTCGTAAGTGGGTTTAAAATTCCTTTCATATCTTGATTACTCTCATTAAATTTATATCTAAAATATTGTTTCTTAGACAATCGTAGAATATGGTTGAGTTTATATATATGCTCTGTATTCAACATGAATAATTTCATCACGAGTGAGAAGGTAGAGTCGATATAGTCTGTACTTTTCATATATCGAGTTATACAATCAATCAATCATTTATTACACTCTAATCACTCAGGGTGGCACGAGAGGTATACAATGTGAGTTACAGATGGCGGATGATCGTTTCGACAGTGAAATGGGTGTGTGTGTCTTGGGGAGGGGGGAGGGGAGTGGCTTAATGTCACGCTCAAGTTTGTTTCATTCATATGATGACAGTCAGTTTGGTTGGTGGAGGAAGCCGGAGTACCCGGAGAGAACCACCGCCCGTCGGCAAGTAACTGACAAACTTCCACACATGGACCAGTTGGGCTCGAACCCGTGCCGATTCAGCGGTGTGAGGCTAGCGGTCACCAGCGAAGCGCCTTAGACCATTCGGTCACCGAGGGCCATCAACAGTGAAAAATATTGTATGTTTTCTTAACAGTGAAAAAACATTAAACATACAATATACATGTAGGCATTATTAATAATTACATATGCACATTCCTTCTTTGATAAATTTACAGAGATTCATAAGCTTACACTTATCTTCTGCCTGTTATAGCTTTCCATCTTCCTGTTTCAATTGGCAACTTATGGTTACATGATCGAAATCTACTGATAATTCTGCTTTTTTCGTTCATAATAGTCAGATATTTTTCGAATTGGAAGTCGGTTTTGAATATTCTGTAAATGACACCTTTTGATGAAGAGTACAAATCGCTGTGCCACTTTGGAATAAATTGATCATTGAGGGTTTGTTCAAGTAGTTTTAAGTAATAGGTTGTTTCAGGTTACACAGAAACTGCGTCTCTGTCCGCCTCGTCAATATTTCAACACTCCACTTTTCGACATTATTATTTTAGATTATTTTTCTACGTACTATGAAATGACGGTCCTAATTGACATTAACAGCTCGGAAACACGAACTTATTAATCCATGTGAACTATCAGGGTTAATAATCAGAGCCAATGTACACAGTCACATGGCATGAAAGGCAGGCATTAAACTTTGATTGGAAATTGAGAGACCTGCAGCATTGTTTACATTTTGTGAACCCCACACATAGTTGAAGCCAGTATTACCCAGAGTTGTTTTAATGCAGTCTAACCATGGAGATTTGAAATTTTCTCTTTGCGCAAACATAAACTTAACAATGTAACACAATTTGCTTCTTTTCCCCGAATTATTTTCATCCAAAAAGCTACCATTCGAGGGGATACTTTCACATATAGTATAGTGGATATTCCCCAAGTTCACCGAATAGATCATGAAGTTGCGTGTGATCCAAAATTTAATAATTTTTTTTCTTTTTCATTTTGGACGTTGACTAAGGGAAATGAAAGCATCCAAGGCTGCTAAAAAACAGGGAAGGAATTGGTCCTGTTCAATATATTTCTGATGTGTCTCTCGTTGTATACGTGACGTGAATTTGTGAAGCTTAGCTCTAATTATTGAAGAGACTTCATCAATACTGTAAAGAAAGTCTAGGCAAATGAGAGTTGCATATGTGGTACCAGTGGACGATGGAAACAATTTTGTTGAGGCGTTCAACTGTTATCACAATTGTTTGACAACCCAATGA
Organism: Hanleya hanleyi; assembly: GCA_036873755.1. Lineage (NCBI taxonomy): Eukaryota > Metazoa > Mollusca > Polyplacophora > Lepidopleurida > Hanleyidae > Hanleya > Hanleya hanleyi. The sequence continues at coordinate 61,196 of JAVTVY010016527.1, read as the reverse complement.
AATTACCTTTCCCCGATAAAGAACACAACACCGAAGATTAAAAATTGTATATTATCTGAACTAAACAAGATAACATTTTGGTAGTAACCCTACAATATTGCAGAGGTCGGTGTCCGCATCATAGTGAACATTGTTGCCCAGGAAGCAGATCGGCTTTCATTCATGGTTTATGTATTCATGCACACAGCAACCGGCAGCCAAAGCTCAATGACATTGTTATTGTAGACATGTACAAGAATGAAGTCACTGAATCTGATTCATATTCATAATTTATTTGTGTGGCAATTGACAACCAGAAAATAATATAAGTAGCCTATAGGTCTTCTTCAAGATTACACGTATGCCTACCGGTACATCGAATAATTATTTTAAAATCCATTCAGCAATTGCACACAGAAAAAATACCCTTACGTTACTAAAAAATTCAATCACAGACACAGAAAACCATTATTAACATCAAAAAATAAATTTACCTCCACTGCCTGGCCCAAACGGAAAATTATTTTGTCAACTTCAACAGGTCAGAGCAAAGCACTAAGTGGGGTATATATCCAATCTAATTAAAATTAAATCCTAACTGCTTCCCCATTTGGATATGTCGCTGTTAGGATCTAACCGGCTTGCAGTAAGGCGCGTGTTGACCGATCCCGAGAGGTTTTCATAGTGCTTTGAAGGGAACGTAATGACAAGTGCTTTCTGGCATGTCTGGTTGGCTCAGCCGAAGCACACGCCAAGCTGTGGGGGATTCTTCTGATGTTGCCGCCCACCCGCCAGGTTGGCTCCATAATGCGGGGTAGAATTATGGACTCGTCCTTGACGTAACCTTGAGTCCATGAACCTATCCCCCTGCCCGACTCAAGTAAAGTAGTTAAAATGCGGTTGTGATGTCATAAGACTATTAAATATTCATGAGCTGGGCACTCCGAACACAAAATTCAATTGAAATCAGTAAGATCCTACATAGCGACATATACGATTGGGGAGCATTGATAGGATATTAATTTATTAAGATTGGGTATATATCCCACCTAAGATATTAAATCAAAGTTTGGATATTGAAATATATCCCAATTGGGATATTTTCACCGATTTTCATACTAAACGGCAATGTCGGATTTCGGCATCAAAACTACCAAAAACAAGATAGAATCTACTTCACAAAACTGACAATACGATTGTATAATTTTGCTGACCTTTTCTCGTCGACATTATTCTCTGTGCAATTGCAATTACGTGCAGTATACTTCCCATCAATAACCACTGTTGTATGTCTTTAAACGAACAGAAGAACTACTAGCACAATATGCCAGCTTGAAAATATGGAAGTATGAAAAAAATATTCAAATTGCGATATTTTATCCCAATTGGGATATATATCCCAGTTAGTCCTTTTCCCTGACATGTTCAAAGAGCTGCCATTACGGATATGGTAAGAATCAAGAACATTATTTTTGCTGGATGACAAATGATGCAGGACGATAAGATCAGTCAGTGTGAAAATTGCAGTAAAAAGGATGCTTTCGCTTGATGAAATAAATCAAGTTTTCCTTGCAAGAAATGTTTTCAAACTTAGCACACAAAACGGCGGCTTTCAGTCATGCCATGTGCATGCTTTCAGTCACGCAGTAGCGCGGAAACTTGCAACATTCATTTATTTGATAATATTAACACGTGTGCGCCGGGAAACAAGTAATGAATTCAGTGACGGGTATAAAACGTTTTACACACCTCGATCTGTCCGAATGTCACACTCGCACAGTGTCAAAACTCTCCAGTCGACTGATGGAACGAAAACGAAACTGCCTCCTCGTCTCTCCTTTTCAAACTCTCTCACCGGGACTGCACTATAATTTTGGCAGTGCGGTTCAGCCGATCTTAAAACATGACGTCTTTTCGTAAATTCGGTGTATTTCATTGGCTATCAGAACCGAAGATGAAGTGGGCATATTCCGTGACTACGACCTGTGCCATATTGACCAGTTTACAGACAAAACACAATCTTTCGAAGAAAATCTCTCAAGATATCAGCAGAAGTGTTGTCCAGGAAACGCATTCGACATATTCTTCAATATCTGCACCTAGAAACGGCTCGCCGTGAGATTAATTCAGAGAAATTATTCGAAACTAGGTCGAACTACTTCATAGCGCATTCAATAAACGGAGTGACGCGGAACTTTCAGTCATTCTCTCATTTTGCGCAGGGGTGTTGTAATGAAAACCATACCGCTTGGATAGATCGCACCTCTGAAATTACCCATAAGCCAGTTCACCTAGCATGGCAAGAAACAGGGAATTTTCCCTGTTTAACAATCGTTATAGGGTTCAATATAGTCAGGAATTTGCCAATAGCTTTACTAAGGTCTCTACTATCAGCAGGTTAGGGCAACCCGCTCTCTAAAATGGAGATCGTTTTTGCTCAATAAATCAGTTCACATAATGAATTCAGCAAAATCCTCTTGAGGCGCACACAGACATATATATCCGCATCAAATGGTAGTAAAACAATAAATTGTCATCTATCTAATTTGCATAATAATAGGACAAACATCGGTCTCGCTGTTTAAACAACTTTGACTGGTTCTTCAAATGGCAAATTAATTTTACGACATGGAACAATAGATAAATTAACGCGCCAGAAGTTTTGAAGCATTGGTTAATTAGGAATCAAAAGTTATTGAGCAAAAACGACCCTTTTTACCTTCATTTTAGAGAGCTGGATCGCCCTATAACTGATCAGATCCAACATCCATTCAGCCAGTTTCTTTTATTATTGGAGTAAATCTATCTTTTTGCTCAGAAGTGATTCTGCGGTACTGTAAGGTCTGGTCACGGGCCTCAAAGATGTACTCCGTTTTTAGGATATGGAAAACTGGAAAACGATCAATAATGTCCGTCATGAAAATACCCGAGAGGAGACTGTCTTCATGAAAATTGGTGAATATATTATCAATAAATGTTGATGAATTTTCGGTTTGGTAATTTGTGGGAAGAAATAGTTTGACTTTAAGATATCGAAGTTTTCTTTCGAAGGTGTATGATGGTCAGATTTAAAAAGATCAATATTAAAATCCCCATTAGTATACAATTATTTCCTTCGATGTCCGGAGTTTTAAGAGTAGGAAGGAGGAATCGGTTAAAATCGTGAAAGTCTTTGCCAGGGTCAGTAAAGTAAGCCAACTAAGTAGGTTTTATCGCCACAGACTAGTTCTAAAAATAAGAATTCATGTTCACCATCATCGTCAAGATGGGAGAGGTCATCACGTACTTTACAGCACTTTATATTTTCATGAACATAGAAAATTAGCCCATTTTCTTTTCTTTCTTGATGACACATAGGGTTTGTAGCCGGGTAAATCAAATGGATCTTCAGTAGTAAGATTCTGCCAACTTTTAGACAATCCTAAGGCGGAAAATTGGTGCTTTAAGTTATGGACAAAGCCTGTTGAGACCTCGCGCATTCACATGTAAAAAGGACAATGTACTGGTATTAGTAATAGAGGATGAACTGTTAATTTCATTGATAAAGGTCTTATCAGAAAATACTTTGGTGAATATTAATACTTTGCCGATGCGCAATTTCGAAATCGTTATCGTCTTTTAATAGAATTCAATTCAATGAGATTGTGAAGCAGAGGTTATCGATGAAATCAAAATTTGTGGTGGATTTCGGAGCTGATGAATAGCTAATTTGCTCTGGTATTTCTTCATTAAAAAACGGGAGGTGTGTTACAAAATTCGAGTGTGGATCGTCTGCCTCGGCGGTATCGTTGTTATCCATATTATGTGTTGCAAGGATTGGGTACACACAAACTGAAACCTAATTATCGCAGTGCTGACCAGAAAACTAGAATAAACAATCTGAAAATTAATTTCAAACAACTAAACCAACATACATACACATAAAAAATACAGGACTAGGAGAAAACTGTGTACACACCAACCACCTTGCTGGGGGTCTAATAATACCCCAGTTATCAGTCAGATTTTTGGACCGGATTCGGGGCCTTCGCGCACATCGCCGGAAGTGACATCATATTAAAATAGATGTTTGCCGGACATTTCGATTACTTTTCAAGTCTGCAAAATACCTCTATTGACCTAGCGTTATGGGGAATTAGGACTTGACATTTTTGAAGTCTAAATTTCTAAAAACGACCCTTATCATTATAATGACCAAATTTTATGACACAATGATACCATGAGACATGACAAAAAATGTATTTTTTTTTTTTTGAAATTTTTTTCAATACTTTTGTGAAGCAAAAATGTGATGAAATGACAAAGAATTTCGTGAAGCGACTTTCAGGAAATAAATGCTATAACAGGCCAGGAAAACGATAAATAAAATGACTCCACTAAGTTTTGGAGATCCTATACGAGCGAAATTATCCATTTCGCCTGAAGCACGTGGCCGTACATCCATTCTCGACTCTGCATGTCATCACAAATGACCCCTGAAATCTCACCATTTTGCTCCCGACGTGACAACGAAATAAAGATAATTCTATAGAAAATAAACTATAGCAGATATCAATTTCAAATTTTCCACAAATACACAGTAAGATACGTACTTTTCAGCCCATCTGTTTAAATAGAGATCGACTTGCGAATCGTGTCTCCATTATCGCGGAGCGATATCCGGTACTCTACCGGATTATGTTCGGCATTCATCCTGCGGATCTAATAAATTACAGGTTATCATACCACTTTGGAAACAGATATTGCCTGGGCTTACAAAAAGATATAGGTATGAATAACTTTCGTATCACCCAAGAGGCGTTGTTGATCTGTAATTTTGAACAAGTAGGGCAGCACATGACTCGAACATGGCGGGTTACGTCGATAGACTTTAGCTTATCAGTGCTTATTGGCTGACGAAGTCACGTGGTATTGATTTCAGGAAATTCCGTCTTGCAGTTGCCGAAAGTAGGCTGAGAATGGATACACACGATCCCAGGGTCAGTCTTACCGCGTAAGCGGTATATATAGATGACCCAGATAGTTACAGGTTGCTACATCACCAATAGTGAGCTTGATGGTCATTTTTTGCAGGCTTTGTTGAATTTTTTTCCCCACATCCATGTATGGTCATAAGACGCCAAGACGCTAGCTGTTGGCGTCTTATAAGGCTAAAGTCAATGGTAGCCTACTTTCTTCACAATTGTTGGGATTGTATTTGCAAATTGCAGTCAGACAGGTGGTTGGTCTTTGAATGGAAATTGTAATTTATTTGTTTATACTAAGCCATTTTAACTGCTCGTCGGACCTCAATGTTGTGTTGAGACATCTTCCTATAATATATTTTACATTGTATTTTGTAGTACATTTTACCAGAAATTTTCTTCATAGATTTGACTATGAAGGGGACATTTTTCATGCTTCAAGCTACACATTTTGCAGGACAAGAAGTCAAATTGTATTTGTGCTATACATTCTAAGGAAGATTGGGGCTGAATAAAAACTGTATTTTACTGTGTTCTAGTGAGAGACCTATAGTTGGGATTTTTGTTGTTGTTGTTGTTGTTGTTGTTGAGGGGAAATTCGATGTGTATTTTTCACTGGTGCTACAAGACAAAGTCACATGGTGCTATATCCTCAAGATGCTGTTTGTTCTCTTATGTTTGAGATACTATAGACGGCGGGCGGTGTTAGATCGATGAATACGAAATGTCCGACTCATTGGTACAGAGTAAGGCAGGGAAAGACATACATGTATATATACAGTGGTAAGGTAGGTAGAAATAATATGTACAATATAAACAAGAGAAACATGGTTATGTTGCAACATGCTTGACATGAAACAGAAAATAGTGAAAATTTGCCTTGAAAAACGGTAAGGAAGAAAACAAAATAGAGACTCACCAGTTGTGCATACAGAGAATCTCCCAAGCTAGGCGGCAGCACACTCCCTTTATTGGCGGTGGTCATCCACAAGGTTATAATGAACACCACAACGAGCAGGGCGACAAGAGCAATTTTATGAGAGTAAGCAGCCATGTTCCACGGCGATTCTATGTAATATTTTTTTTCTCTAAGAATTTGTTTTTTAACAAATATAAAATTTAAGATCTATCGGGATTTCATGAAACCGGTAAAGTCAATACAAATATAGGAGACGGAGCATTTCAGCTTCCCGATGCAGAGTCAATTCCGAGAAGACAGGATATATAATCAGTGTGGATGAGGTAGCTGATCGTGCGGCAGGTGTAAATCTGTACAGGTGAGACTCTAAGACTCAGCCCAGGCTCTGATTCAACGAACGTTGGCAGCGTCCAGTTTTAAAATATTGCAGTTGGTCTTGGTAGATATATATCAGTAAAATACAGCGCCCTATTAAACAGCCTATTTAATCTCTTTTTAGCCCTTTCCAACTTGGCATCAGGTATTCAGTCCTTTTTCTCACTAAACCAGATACAGGAGCCTAGACATGCGCAAAGGGAATAGGGCTGGACACAGCTGTTGTACTGGCAACGATGGGAGTGACGTCTGTTCCACGAATAGAATATGAGTTTATTGCGGTTCTTAGCATGCTTATTCGAGCGTGAATTTTCAACCACAGGTTGACACGGGGGTCGAATGTTAATTCTATCACAACAAAGAATATTGTTCAGCATTGCTCTACTCTTGACCGTTTCAATGCAAATTCTTGGTGAAGGGCACACAGCGGAACGGACGTTTCTTAGGGGCTGATGCAGGGCAACGTTTTGAAAGTCGTGTAATAGGAAAGAGTCTCTTCTTCGGTGTATTCTGCTTGAATATAATAAAGTCGTACATCAAAATGTTCCTCGTCCAATGGAGAATCCCACCATAACATGTTTGATGTAAATAGAAATCCACAAAAACAATTGTTCTTAGGACTGCCAGCAGAAGTACTTAAATATTAAACACATAATTTTGAAAAGAAAATTCTGTATAGTGTGTGCTACAACAAAGACTATGTTAGGTATGAAAATTGTTTTTTGAAGTATTTTAAAATATTTTTTTTTACTTTATCAGTAATTGTCTTAGTCTAGAAATTTTGTGTGATCTGACCCTACCTAACATGGGGATCAAATCACAGATATGTGTCAATTGGCAATTAATTATTCAGCTTATTTTAGGACCAGGCACAATCAGAACAGGTTTTGAATGAATGGACCACAACAGCCATGGGGATTGAATATAGAATCCAGGGCATTTCCCTCACTTAGCTTTTCAAACTAATACTGGTTTCTTGGGTAACTCCACATAGCCTTGGACTGTCCTTCATTTTCGCTGACACGAATGATCATTGCCTTTGAAAATTATGTTGACATAGTAAAAGATAAAAAATCTGCAAAATATACTTTCCAATGAAAGTTTCTTTTCCGACATATAGTCTTTGTTGTTGCAGTGATTTTATGCAATTTTTAGGACCATCTATCAAGAGTGAGTGTTTATTCTTTATTGACTTCTGCTGGCAGTGCCGAGATCCTTTGTTTCTGTAATTATATTCTTCAATTTACATTGTTTCTATAAAAGGAGTGTCATATTCACATTCAGTAATATTTGGGAACATTTTGGTATGGGATATTGGCCACCAAATGTATTGCCTATTTAGTAATCAGATCACCTGTGATTCTATGATAAAAGGTAGCTGAACATATATCCCCGCCTTAAAGCCGAACACCACCCATTAAAAATAGCATGTCAATTCTACTCATCATTTCGGTCTTGCAATTGTGCACAATATATGGGTTACTTGTATATTGACAGTTTAATGAGGAAAATAGTAAATTCCATAGAACTTTATTAAAATGGATGTTAAACGCAACATCAAAAAGGTGATGGAAAACGATGCCGGTGTACTGACAAGAAATCATGTGACCCCAACGAAAAAATAAACTGCATATTTCTAAAAACCCCAGAAGTACCAAAAGTGATGGATGTGATGTTTTGTATCACAGCCACGCTTTTATTGCAGTTGTTCATGTGGACATATTGAATGGTGTGACCATACGTCCTCTGGCATCGGCTCGGGCGTTATCAGATACAAATATTTCAGAGCGATGATGTTCAAATATTTCAGAGCGATGATGTAATAAGCCTATCAAGTCTTCCGCTGAAAAATCATGAACCATGTGACCATCAGATGATAGAAAACGTCCCAAACGAGCGAGTAATTATTGATGTATTCAGAACAAATACCTGCATGTGTGGCTCGCCAAAGTGCTTCATTCACCACCATGTTGACAAGTTACAAAACTACAATCACAATGATTTGTACAGAGGGCAAGCCTGGAGGACGAAACGTCCATCAACAGAATCTCACCATATACAGGCAACAATTAAAAGCAACATTAAAAGTGCGGTGTAAAACGAAGCCGGTGTACTGACAAGAAGTCAATGATCCCAGAGACAAATATAATGACTGCAGATTTCTAAAAACAGCACAAGAACCAGAAGTGATCCCGGTGACGCCTTAGTTGTAGTTATCCACGTGGGCATATAGAATGACATGACCACACGACCCCCAATCTAGCCTCAGAACTCACTATCTGCGAAAGTCACTATCTGCGAATGTGACCTCTGGCCTAGTGGATTTCTGGGAGCGGAAATGGGATCACGTTCGCACATGCGCACAATTAATTTTCGGCGGACCGTCTCTCCAACACGGCTGCACCCTGAGAGGTTGACCATGCCGCCCCACGGCACAAACAATTATTATTCAACTGAACATAGAAATACTTTTGTATAATTTGAATGTATTATGATTAAAATGAACTTCATTTCACAATAAAATCCGACCGAATCGCTTGATTATCAAAGGCACTATTTCCTAGCCGGCTCATTACATCATCGCCATACGGAAATAGCCGAACGTGAGATTGCACGGCCCCTAGAATCGGCTTGAACGGTATTAGATGTAAATATTTTAGAGCCCTATGTAATGTAATGTAATTTAATGCAATATAATAGCCATATCAAGTCATCCGTTGGAAAATGACCGCCAGATAGTGGGAAAAAACCCAGCCCATTCGAGGGAGCCTCGAAGCCTCTTGTTCGGTACTGAAAACCACCTACTGATTAATGTATCGAACGTTTTTTTCTCAAGCTGTTACACTATTGCAGCATAAAATGCATAAGGTTTGTTTGATTTTGCGGATGATAAGCCTCGGCAGCTAACAGAGGTGCAGAACGCGAGTCCATGCACTGCCGGTCAGTCAGTAATTAATATAATATATACCATATTCGGAGATCTTCGGTAAGTTTACTCGGATATTACGTATTTCTTTTGACGAAATAAGCAGAATGCAAAAGGTGATGAAAAGCACGCCATCTCAGGGCAAAATATGGAGCTTATATTTAATTGATGTAGATATTTCTATGCCAAATCAATGGTCAAATTCCGTCCACTGATAGCAATTAAATCAACCTGTAACCATCTGGGTCATCTATATGCGATAAGACGAACACCACGTGATGTCGTCAGTCAATCAGCTAAACTCTAAAAGCTAAACCGACGTAACCCCAACGTAACCGCCATTTTCGAGTTATGTGCTGTCCTACTTGTTCAAAATTGCAGATCTACAACACCTATTGGATGATACGGAAGTTATTCATATCTGTATCTATTGTAAGCTCAGACAATATATGTTTCAGAAGAAGTATGAAGAGCCTGTAATTTATCAGATTTCTCGAGTCTGTTCTCCGCCGGATGATGACCGAACAGTATAAGGTAAAGTAACGGATATCGCTCCGCAATAATGGCGACACACGATTCGCAAGCCATCTCATGGATGGCGAAGTGTACGCAAATGCAATTAAATAAGCTGCATGACCGCTTATCAGACCATCTAGTGTGCCATCCAAGGAGTCTAACGATCGGCCCTTGTCGGTAGTTTCCGTTTCCCGGTATCGTATCCACTTTGCTTCAAGAGTACGTTTGGAATACCTCTCTTTGCTGTACTGCAACCGATTTATGAATTAAGGAATGTAGGCAAGAAGTGTTCACGCGTCGCAAAATGTAGCAGTATTATTACGTACAAGCATCTGTTGATATGGAACTGTAAACAATTGCATGTCTAATATTAAGGTCGGATGAGCGAACAGTTGTCTGGTGTTCTATTTCATGCAGGAAAGTCAGTATAAAACATGCACGGTTAATTCTAATTCCCACGAAAGTCTATTGTTAAATGTACCTTCCACATTTGACATTGCCAGGCGAAGGGCTGTTAGTTTCAGGTGCTTCAGATGGAAATTGAAAATTTCAATTTGAAATTTTAAATTCGAATTCAAATTCATGCAAGATTGAAATATTTCAATGAAATTTCGATAAGATGATGCTCCGAAACTAATTCGACTATCCTCAAATCGGTCTGAAATTGATCCAGACATGTGGACGGATTTCATTTAACCTGGTTTATTGTGCAGCAGCACACCCTTTTCACAATGCATCCTTTAATAGTGAAATTAACGTTATGTAACATGAACTACATGGCCGTAGAATCCTACTTACAACTGGACGTAAATAGCTGCACCAGATTATACTCCCATGATTAATTCTAACATGTGATCGTATAGGGGAAATTATATTAGTTTTATGCAGTATTATGCAGACTTGAAAAAGTAATCGAAATGTTCGGCAAACATCTATTTTACTATATAGGATGTCACATCCGGTGATGTGCGCGCGGCCCGGAATCCAGTTAAAAAATCTGACTGGTGGCTGGGGTATTATTAGACCCCCAGCGAGGTGGTTGTTGTTCTTCATTTTTTTGTTTTTCTGCGTGGGAAAGTGGGTAAAACATATTTTATTTCTTATCAGATTATTATTTACTAATTTATCAAGCAGTTTTTTCTAGGAAAAACCAAATATAAAAAATTTGAAAATTGTGACCGAAAAATCGTCGAAAAATGCTCTTTTTGAAAATGACGTCACTGTGACGTCATGGTGGCGGCCATCTTGGATTTTCTTTACATATTCACGTAGAACTTGACCCAAAGATATAGTGTGGTAAGTTTCAGCCCTCCAGTCTTTGCGATAGCGAAAATATATAGAGGGGGGGGGGGGGGCGGAGGGGGAATTTTTCCAGAATCCACGCAAAGTCACTGTTAGCTAAAAGTGATATTTTAGGAAATGTTTTGCATATAAAAGAATTCCAACAATCTCAGGATTTGAAGCGGCATTATACGGATGGTTTTTCGTTAAAAACGATCGGTTCACTACTGGAATTATGAAATATTTGTTTATAAACGCTTATATGGGAAAGTATGGGTTGACCCAAATCTGGATGTGTGGAAGTTTGTCAGTTACTGGCCGACGGGCGGTGGTTCTCTCCGGGTACTCCGGTTTTCTCTACCGGCAAAATGACTGTCACCATTGAGTGAAACACCTTGAGTGTGACATTAAATCTGTATATTACAGCCGTCAACTGAAAATTCAGTAAACAGATTTGTCGCTATATTTCGTGTAACATGAAGGCTCAATTGAACAGAGAGGCATTAACTGTGTGATTATTGCGCGATTATTTTATTTACAGTAATTGTCACAATCTCCTGGAGTAAAGCTATTTCACAAAGTTTCTGGCAGGAACCCTCTGGCAGTATGTGACACACCAAGGTCGTTAGAATACAGAAAATATCGGACAGAATTACCGCTATCAACACCATTCGTCCTCATGAAATGAGAAAAACTTTAAAAAAAACTTTAAAAAACCCTGGAATTTATTTATACAGCAGAACACAGTATAGTTATGTCGGGTTTCTTCAACCACGGTACACTATATGATGATATATACCATCTCTCCAATAGTATCAAATTATCTGTAAGAGTCGTACCAGATTTCTTCTGGTTTATATCGTATGAAATACTTTTACCTGCGATAGTTAAACGGTATACTCTATTTGACATGAAACAGAAAACTGTAAAATATTGGCTTGGAAAACAATAACGAAGAAAAAATACTCACCAGTTGTGCTCGCTGTGCAAGCAGTGTATCTCCATAGTTAGGCTGCATATTTTCCCTTTTATCTGTGGTCAGCCATAATGTTATTACCAAGATCACAACGAGCAGGGCGACAAGAACAATATTCCGAGAGTAAACGGCCATGTCTTAATCCAGTTTCACGACAAATTTATATCATAAATTTAACAATATCAATCTCAAGATTTACCGAGATTTCATGGAACCGCCAGACTCAATACGATATAGAAGTCCGAGCATTTCAGATTCCCGATGCAGCGTGAATTTCGAGACGGTAGTATGTGTGAAGATATACAATGATTCGTCATGCCTCAGTTGCATGTTAGGTGTCCATGCAGGGCACCAGCATGTTTGAGCAGGTTAAAGCCGGCAATCTTTTGTTATGGGGAGTCCCAGGGGTTTCTCTTGGAAACAATTGAACATTTTGGCATGTAACAATACAGAAACAGGAAATACAGATTTGGCAGCTCCAGAAGTGTTATCTACAGTAGACAATTACACAAGAAAGCTAACCAATAAACAGATGCCTTTCCTCTATATCGACAGACCAACCCAGTCGAACAATCGAATCTCCGTCACGGGTGGCATGGCACTGTGCATAAATTTTCTCTTTTTCTTTGCAGTCTGTATAGCAAAGTGAACTCTGCAAAATAAAAACAATTACTCTGTGATATTGACAATATATCACGCTTAAAATAACTTTGTAATTCTCTCCATATAAAACTCCAGTTGTTTCATGTACTGGGACGCAATTACATTGATAAACTAACAAATGTATTTCAAACTCAAATAGGTGTTCGACAAGGCGACCCTTTAAGTCCAAATCTGTTTAAAATCTTTATTAAAGACCTCCCAAACTATTTTGACAGGATATGTTCCCCAGTCTCCTAAGGCAATATGCAAATTAACAGTCTGATGTATGCAGACGATGTGGCTCTATTATCCTTCACCGAGAATGGCTTACAGAAATGTCTTGTTGGGCTAGACCAGTATTGTTAGGATTGGGGTCTAGTAGTTAATATCGAAAAAACAAAAGTAATAATTTTTAACAAACTTGGAAGGCTTATACAAACTAACTTGAAATATCAAGGCAAGGTGTTAGAACACACACAAACTTATACATACTTGGGGATTATCTTCTCGGCTTCTGGAAGCTTCACAAGAGCTAAACTAGACCTACACAATCGTGGATTGAAGGCCTACTTTAAGTTATGTAAACATCTGAATTTCCTGTCAGTTTACATGTCTACAGGTCTACATTTATATAGCCACACCTTAAAACCAATTCTACTTACGGGAGTGAGATTTGGGGATTATCTAAAATCTATAATGTTCAGAAATCCTTTTTCGAATATTACAAAGACTGGATTGCTGAAAAGCTACATGTAAATTTCTGTAAAACTTTATTAGGAGTACATCAGAAGAGTACAAATGATGCCGTGTTGGGAGAACTGGGTAGTTTCCCTGTATATCTAGACATTATTCTTAATATGATAAAGTATTGGTACAGAATTAGTACTGCGGATGTACATTCCCTTATGCATGAACCATACCCATAATTTTGATTCAACTACTAAACTGCCACTTACTGACTGCATGGGCCCGAAGTATTAACTTTATATGGCACCATTTCAATATGGAAACTGTCTTTCAAGCTCCTACTAAGTACAAACTTAATGATGTTATTAAAAAAATCAAAGGAAAACTGAAAATGGAATATAAATCTTTATGGAAAGATAATGTCGGAAATTCTGCAAAGTTACGAACTATTAGGTTCTTCAAAGAACAGTTTAATGAAGAAAAATATAGTTTAGTGAAAAACAGAACAGAAAACAGCTATCTACTTTTCGGATAAGTGCGCACAAACTCCAAAGTGAGCACGGTCGCTATAATAAAAGTAAACGGGAACTATGACGTCACATCCGGTCACGTGATATCCGGGTCACATGTCACATCCAGTCAAAGGGTCACTTCCGGTCACGTGACGGCCCAGCGCAGGATAGGACATGTTAGGTTCATTCTGGGGCAGTGGACAATGTTAGTCCAATCACTTCCGGTCACACGAACAGCGCGTTGTAGGGTGTAGGTTCATTCTGTTTTTTGGACAATGTTAGCCCCAATGGGAAACCCACTCATGAACATTTGCGTTGTAGGGTGTGGCCCCTTGTTTTTTCTGTCTCGAGCTGTAGAACTCGATGAGAGGGGTCTCGGAGCCATGCGTTGAATTTTTTGAAAAGTTACTGTGCGCATGCGCACTGGGGAAGTAGTGCTGAGGTGGACGTTTAGGGGATTAGGTGAACCTATAGTGGTCCGATTGGGTCGTGTGAGGTGTCATCGTGAAGCACTCGTGGGGGAGCGTCCAACTGGATGGGTGTGGGCTGGAACTGACGTAATTCTGCGCATGCGCAGACAGGAAATTGTGGGAAAAGGGCATTGGAAGGGACGTTTTGGGGTCGAAGTGGACCGTCCGTGATCCGAATGTGCCGTGGGAGATATCAATGTGAAGCTCGAGTGGGGGACCATCCGACCGGACCAGCGTGTCGTCCGTTTTCGTCATTTTACACATGCGCAGTCTGGCTGTAGTATAGAAAGCAGGCATTTTGGGGGTTCGTGGGGGTCTGTTGAGTGATTGAGGGACCATCCTTGGTCCAAATGGACCGTGTGGGTGTCATCTTGAAGCTCTCGTGGTGTAGACCACGACCTGGGGGATGTTCGTGTCATATGTGACGTCATTGGTGACGTCATCAGTAGTGAAAGCGGGCGTTTTGGGGGTGCATGAGGGTGTGTTTGAGCGATTGAAAGACCATTCTTGGCCCGAATGCGTCGTGTGCGGCGTCAAAGTGAAGCTATCATGGTGTAGACCACGACATGAGGGATGTTCACGTCATCTGTGACGTCATTGGTGACGTCATCAGTAGGAGTAGTAGCCAAAGTGGGCATTTTGGGGGTGTGAAGGAAGGTGTTTGGGGTAAAGATGGACCATGTTTGGTCCAAATGGCCCGTTTGGGGTACCCCAATGAAGCTTTCGTGGGATAGTCAGACTGGCGTGTTTTTTTTATTGGAATTCGCGCCAATCTGCGCATGCGCAGTTGGGAGGTAGTTAATAAAGTGGTCATTTTAGGGGTGCGTGGGGGTGTGTTTGAACGACTGAGGGACCATTCTTGGTCCGAATGCGTCGTGTGAGGTGTCAAAGTGAAGCCCTCGTAGTGTAGATCACGACTTAGGGGATGTCCACGTCATCTGTGACGTCATTGGCGACGTCATCATTAGGAGTAGTAGCTAAGATGGGCTTTTTGAAGGTGTGAAGGAAGGTGTTTGGGGTAGAGATGGACCATCAGTGGTCCAAATGGACCGTATGAGGCCTTATTTTGAAGTTCTCTTGGGGTAGCGTCGGATTGGACTGATGTCTAGTCCGGTTTCATCATTATGCGCATGCGCAGTCTGGCCGTAGTATAGAAAGCAGGCATTTTGGGGGTGCGAGGGAAGGTTTTTGGGGTTGAGATTGACCACCCGATGTCCAAATGGACCGTGTTGGGTGTCATCTTGTAGCTCTCTGCATGTAGACGATGAATGGTATGGTCTTTGTTGGAACTCGCGCCAATCTGCGCATGCGCAGTTGGATTGTAGTAAGAAAAGTGATCATTTTTCAGGTGCACAGGGGTATTATATATTTGAGAGCTTGAGGTTCAGTATTTCATAGGAAGTGTAGGGTGTCAGCTTGGAGCTCTCATGGTGTAGACCGCGAGTTGAGGGATTTCCTTGTCATCTGTGAATGGTCCCTCAATCGCTCAAACACACCCCCCACGCACACACAAAATGACCACCTGCATGCGCAGATTGGCGCGACAATAAAAACATGATAGCCTGACTACCTCACGAAAGCTTCACTAGGATTCCCCAACCCGGCCATTTGGATCAAACATGGTCCATCTCTACTCCAATCACCTTCCTTCGCACCCCCAAAATGCCCACTTTGTCTACTACTCCTACTGATGACGTCACCAATGACGTCAAAGATGACGTAGATATTCTTCAAGTCGTGGTCTATACCACAACACTTCACTTTGATACCTCATGCGACGCATTCGGACCAAGAATGGTTTCTCAATCAATCAACAGACCCCCACGAACCCCCCAAAATGCCTGCTTTTTATACTACGGCCAGACTGCGCATGCACAGAATGATAAAAACGGACGACACACTAGTCGTGTCGCCCAAACACACCCTCACGCACCCCCAAAACGCCCGCTTTCGCTACTACCCGTAATGATGACGTCACAGATGACATGGACATCCCTTAAGTCGTGGTCTACACCACGAGAGCTTCAAGATGACACCCCCACACGGTCCATTTGGACCACGGATGGTCCCTCAATCAATCAACAGACCTCCTCGAACCCCCCATACGGCCAGACTGCGCATGCGCAGGATGATGAAAACGGACGACACACTAGTTCAGTCGAATGGTCCTCCACGAAAGCTTCACACTGATTCCTCCCACGGCCAATTCGGACGACGGATGGTCCACCTTGACCCCAAAACGTCCCTTCCAATGCCCTTTTCTCACAATTCAGTTCAACCCCAGTTGGACGCTCCCCCACGAGTGCTTCACGATGACACCTGAGACGACCCAATCGGACCATTATGGGTTCACCTCAGTTCCCATTCGCACAGTAACTTTTCAAAAAAATTCAACGCATGGCCTCGAGACCCCTCCCATCGTGTTCTACAGCTCGAGACAGAAAAAACAGGGGCCACACCCTACACCGCAAATGTCCATGAGTGAGTTTCCCATTGGAACGAACATTTTCCACTGCGCCAGAACGGACCTATGTGCTATCCTACACTGGGTCGTCACGTGACCGGAAGTAACCTTTTGACCCGGATGTGACCTGTGACCCGCATGTCACGTGACCGGATGTGATGTCATAGTGACGTTAGAGTTTGGCACCAAATCGCCAGCAGTAAATGCAAGCGGTCTAGACCACTTAGCCACCTCAGCTTCCACAGTTTGTGCCGAGTTTGCCGAGTTTGTGGAAGCTGAGGTGGCCGAGTGGTCTAGATCGCTTGCATTTCCTGCTGGCGATTTGGTGCCAAACTCTGAGGGCGCGGGTTCGAGTCTCGCACGGGACTGACCCATCCAGCACTAGTATTTGTGCTTTACCAAGAAAGTGTCATCCTAAAAATAATTGGATACAATCAATAATTATCAGTAAAGATATTAACAGAATGGTGACAACGGTACATTGGCATAACCGCAAATGCCGGGATTTTTGTGGCTACACTTTCTGTAGAGAAATGTAGCCACATTCAAACTCTATTGAGAAATGTAGCCACAGTTTGTAAATGTGGCTACATTTCTCTTTTGAGACTGTAGCCACATTTAATGGAAAACATTTTATTGTCTTAATAAGCTGCTGAAGGCGTCAACAAAAATAATCAAACTTTTACAAATATCGAAAATCATGCAAAATTGAAGTAACTCGCGGCCGTTCAGTTCAAAACAGGAACTTACTTCGGCACGTGCACTGCAATCGATAGAAACATGGTTTTGTTGTTGTTGTTCACTGTTTAACAGGTATAGATGGGAACTATTTATTATATAAATCGAGGATTTATCTAAAACGTGGTTTAAATCGCCGAAGAATATTCCCCCATCTTCGAAGAGGCGAAATGCAGATGAACCGACCCTTGTTAAAGCTGACATGACCTTATTTAATGCACGAATGGTAGCAAAAAAAAAATATTCACAGATTTGAGTTCCAGTTGAATAATACCCGGCGGAACTAATCCGAGTGCCGAGTTCACGTCGCTATTCTGCCAACTTCTCAGCCGAGTACATTTGCCTTCACCGCATATATAAAGCCTGAATCGACTGAGGACCTTGCCAGTCTGAACAGACTCTCGGTCAGTCCACATCATATTTATGCTGTTGTTGTTGTCACCAGCACATATTCGGACTGTGAGCATCATATGCTATAACACAATAACTCTCACACAATATAAAGATATCTTGAAAAACCTGGACAATATAATTAGGGATATGACTATTCAAACACGATTCAGACATACCGGTGGGTTTTCCTCGAAACATGGATCACTTGTCTATAGTAGGCTCCATGCTCAAAGGAAAGACACTTGTTTATCCCGTCACAGACTTCTCTGGCATTGTTTGTCAATTTACCTCCCTCGCCAAAAACACGAAGGGGCAACTATTCATTCTATTTCATGATTATCAGTTGAGGCTCGATATGGTGCAATTCGATTGCGCTGTGAATTCAGCTTTCTGATACCGACTTCAAAATACTGTAATTCGGAAATTTCATTCCAAAGTAAGAATTGTTATATTTTATGTCTACCGTACTAATCAGGGCTGCCCGCACTCAATTGCAAATTCCTAAAGACGGAGGTATAAATGGAAAGGTACATTGATTCTGATTGCCACCCCGTCCATTTTTAACTCATCCATCAGTAGTATAGAAATGCGAAATCTCTTAGCATTCTTTGTTGGGAAATCGTGGTGGATGAATGAAGCGAAAATGACCCTCTTGACCTTTGACTGTCAGTCATTTGTGATCACCTGACTGGCGGGTCGATGCAAAACAGAGGATTAAAAAAACAGCCGGACATCTAAAAAAATCGAGAAAAATGGACCGTACACCCAGGCAAATGGGCCTATATGCACAACATTGGGTCCACTTTGGTCGTGCAGGATCTCGAATTGAACGCTCGTCGACGGCATTTCGGGTAACGTAACTGTCGATCTGACAAAATAAGGTAGAATCGTAGTCTTCGTCACTCAGGTTTTGGTGGGGTACAAAATCACAGGGTCATGGTTTTATAAATATGCAGTCCGTATATATTTGTCTTTGGGGTCATACGATTTCTTGTCAGCACGTCGGCATCGTTTTCCACTACCCTATTAGTGTTGCGTTTCATTCCCTGGAAGGTGGTTTATCAGCGGCCGTGCTTTCAGTTGTCAGTGGGTGGGGTCGCAGTATCAGTCAATGGCCTGTCAGTGTCCGCCAGTACGCTTTTAGTGTCTGCGTCAGCTTCTCCTCGCCCATGTATATGATTTTGGTGTGGCATCATATCGTAGCTTCTGGTGAACGTCGGGATTGCTTTATAGACCCAACACAGTAATGCCCTGCAAACACCCTCGTATTACCATCCGAACGCCCTAGTAGTGTAGCTCAGAAGCTTTGAATGGTCTAAATGATCACGTGATATCGTATGGAATTGACAATCAACGAAACGTAGTGAAGCGTGGCAATGCCCGACGTTACGCTTTTCACTAGTTTGAACGCCTTAACGCTATATCGTAACGGCTTATCGCTCTATCGCAATGCCATAACGTCATCGCACACACATGCTCAATCTCACGTTCGGCTATTTCTGTACTGGCGGCACTTAGCCTTTCACATAGAACGAACAAAGAGCCTCCCATGAGGAGCGTACGGCAATCACGTAGTGAGCCGTCTACGAAATGGTGCCTTTGATAATCGAGCGATTCGGTCGCATTTTATTGTGTAATGAAGTTAATTGTAATCATAAGAAGACAGTGCATTCAATTTATACAAAAATATTTCTATGTTGATTAATAGTAGTTAGTGCCGTTGGGCGGTATTGTCAACCTCACAGGGTGCAGCCATATTGAAGAAAAGTTCCGCCGCAAATTAATTGTGTGCATGCACGAACGTGATCCCGTTTCCACTCCCAGAAATCCGCTAGGTCAGAGATCACTTTCGCAGCTACTGAGTTCTGTGGCTAGATGGACACATTTTTTGAGGATTGGGCATTGACCCTTGATGGAAGTCCTGTCATCGCCCAAAACGATATCCTTTTACAGATGTGTCCTCACCTGGGGGTGCCGCTGATACAATATAGATTGTAAGTGATGTCATACATAGAAATGACGTCATCATTAGAAGCGGTTTAGGGTTACCACCGACAGAGGTGGTGAAAACCGCGGTCAAATTATGAAAACAGCAGTTCCAGGATATGTTGGCATTACAGTACTCTGGACTGTCCGAAGACGCTTAGGAACAGAGCAGAACGAATGGATGATCATTTCACACGAACAAGAGCGAACCTGGTCGAGGATGCATTTGATACACTTACAATAGCATAGGCGAATTGTAACCGCACCCATCGCGAATCCCACAGCTTTGTTGCCATGTAATGACGTAGGGGATAAATAAAATGTGTAATACACAAAATGCTTGTTGTGTAAACGCAAAATGCTCGTTGCTATTAATCCTTCTTTCTCTCATTCGATTGCGTCAAGGAGATAAGACATTAGATGCTAGATTTAGTTGGGTGTATGAGTGTAGGAATCTTACTCCCCATCATTAGAGCCGTGCACTGGGTACGATTCACTCAGTGACTCACTCATTTGTACCTAACCCCATCATTCAGTCACATCTAGTTCCGTAACTCCGTTAACATCCAGGAGGTAGTAACTTGTCAGGCTAGACTCATCATGCCCTACTGAGCGCAACCTATCGCCCGCGCTATCCCACAACCCTTGTAAAAAATGGTGCAGTGACCATTGCTGGCGACATGTCCTGTAATATCCATTATTCCGAATTTTATCCATTATTCCGACTTTTGTGTTTGTCCAGAATACCATTTTGCATCCACCTCCCAGTAACCTGGCCCGAAGAACCCTCGACGAACGCTTCAATACGAGACCCTGCACAACCCAGGTGGACCTAAGATGGTTTATCTAGACCCATTTGACTAGATGTAAAGTCTGTTTTTTTCGGATATTCGCCGAGATCTGCGGCCATTTCCGAAGTCCTACTTTTCACGTCACTGGAAGTGACCTATTCAAGTGGTCATAGTGACTGAAGGCCAAAGGTTGGAGGTCAGATACGCCAGATTTCCCAACCACGAATGCTAAAAGAATTCACCTTTCTATACAACTGGTGGATAGGTCAAAATACTGGACGGGCTGACAATCGCAATAAGGGCTTTCAATTTGTAACTGCGTATTTTGGAATTTGCCATTCTGGTTTGCACAAATAGTCTCCAACAGCAAGTCTCCCATTGTCCCCTTGGCACAGTAAACGGTCAACATGGGTTGGCCTGTAGCAGTATCGTCATACCGGGTATCGAAAAAGAGATCGCACGTGGAGTGCATCGTGTAGAGCCTCAAAAATTACCAAAAACGTCGCTTCGTGCGGCCTCTTCGTCGAGTGAGGTAAATTGAAATACAATGCTGTAGAAACTGGTGACGGGACCAACAGGTTTCATTGTGTTGAAGAAATACTGAAAGGTATGTCTAAATCGTGTATATATAGTTGTCAGATTCTTCAGATTTTATTACCCATTTTTTTCAGATATATTTATACTGTTTGCGAATGAATGCTGCTCACAGAGCTCGAATTTTGGCTGGAGACAACGACAACATGAATATGATGTGCACAGTACGAGTGTCAGTTCAGACTGGCAAGGTCCTCAGTCGATTCAAGCTTTATATATGCGGTGAAGGCAAATGTACTCGGCTGAGAAGTTGGCAGAATAGCGACGTGAACTCGGCACTCGGATTAGTTCCGCCGGGTATTATTCAACTGGACTGAAATCTGTGAATATATTTTTTTTTCGCTACCATTCGTGCATTAAATAAGGTCATGTCAGCTTTAAGCGAGCCGTGATTGGCCAAGTTGCTTCACCAAAACCGCGCCTGTACCAAGTGGTTAACCAATCGCTAATCTCGTTTGCGGGGGCGCGGCTTTGTAGTACAACAACGACGAAATATGGGCATGCGAAGGATTTATATTCGTGAATAATTTCAATTCGTACAGTTATTTTTTTTTTTCAATAAAAATTTGATGTTATAGGATGTAATACAATCATAATCATATACCGGTACTAATTTTGCGACAAGCTAGCGGGTTCCGATAAATCCGACATCGATCGTTAAATGCGAGGTGAGTACAAAGCCTGGACTAATACCGATGTTTTTCTTATTCTTGGAGCTCGTTTGCATGGAAAGTGGCTACACTAACAGCCTATTCGTGTTTGCCGAGCCATTTCAGTTTATTTATCATAAAAAAGGCATTATCTGAAATGTGGCTACACTTTCTATAGAGAAATGTAGCCACAAAACCCCCGGAATTTGCGGTTAGGCCGGTACATTTAACGCCATTACATGCAGCAGGGAGTTTTGATATGGCAGCCCCAAATCCTGGGTAATAATTTCCCCCCTCCCCATCTAAGTGTTGTCCCGACACTCCAGTAGTTGTTGTTAGATATGTTAGTACTATTTACACCATACATCATATGCAAAGTAGATAGATGTTCACTTAAAGCTCTTAAAGTCCTAGACAACAGTATTCTCTATGATATACAATGATGTTCACTAGACAAATTCAACAAAAAATATCTTATTCAATGTGGTAAACATATAACTTATTGCCTGAAATAAAGTAGAATTCGATTTCCTTGTCACCATTCATTATTGTCTCATTGGTCGGACAATTTACTCATACAAGTGGAATTTATGCAGTTTAAGCAATATCATTTTCCTTTTATGCTCCTTTCTATCATTTGGATGTCCGTATGACAACCCCAAATGAAGACATAATACATTTTGCATATACTGATCTCCTGGCCTTATCCTAATATCGTAAAATACTTCAGACAGATTCAGTTTTACTTTAGATTTTAAAGCTGCAAAATATGATATAATATGATGTTAAATTTTACTCTTAAAAAAGTTTTTTTTAATACTTCCATTCAAATATCTTAATAGGTCCATGTACTGACACTAGTGTACATGGCCCTGAATGAGATACTATACATTCTGATCACTGGGTCATGTTCACCTGTTTCATGTGAATCTACAGATATGAATATTTTACAATCGAAATCTCAAAACTATGTCTCAAAGCTTCTTGTTCGCCCAATATTAGTGATTTATTTTCTATATTCCATTTCTGAATAGGTCAAATTAAAATGTCACTTTCATCTTCATCAAACCGGATATTCATCTGAAAGATCACAGTAGTATCTCCTTTTAGGTGAGTAGTAGGAAACCGTTAAATTCCCGCGCAAAAATGTGGATGAGGGTGATGACGTAGTGGAGTGAGGTGAAGCTGACGTTAGACTGGCCGCCGTCGTCTAATAACTTCGGGCATCACTGCGTTAAGACGAGCGTTGGGAACGCCTCACTCCCGGAGCTCCGAGCTCTTGGAGCTTGGAGCTCTCAGAGCTCTCGGAGCTCGAAGCTCTTGGAGCAGAGGTCAAGTGACGTCATCACCGGTAGTGATGTCACCGCTTGCATGTGCGCTCTCTGTAAGTGACGCAAGGGCACGCGCCTGGTGGTGTACCCTGCACCCGTAGGGCATAGGGTGTGGGTGCACCTCCAGGCGCGTGCCCTTGCGTCACTTGCTGAGAGCGCACATGCATGCGGTGACGTCACTACCGGTGATGACGTCACTTGACCTCTGCTCCAAGAGCTCCGAGCTCCGAGAGCTCCGGAGTGAGGCGTTCCAACGCCCGTCTTAACGCAGTGATGCCTGAGCTCTTGCATATAAACACGACATACTTCTGTGAAAGCTTCATTATATGCCGGGTGTCCGTGGAGACTAGAGCCGTGGTTTACGCATGTCACTTTTGTTCGAAGTCATTTTCCACGCCATTTAATCTACGTAGACATTTGCTTTCCATACATAATAATCGTATAGAGCGAAGCCATCTCACGGAACGGAGTCCAGATAACGCGCGAAGAACGATCAACACCTACGTCACACACGAGAGTAATAGAGCATCCCTATACCATGACGGTGAGCGGCCCTACGGGATGTGGAAAGACGTCAAGGGTGATCAAATTCTTAGAAGAAGATCCCCTCAGTTATACCCGTATAGTCTGGTGCTACAGCCAGTGGCAGTCCGCCTACGAAACTACAAGGTTACAGAATGTGAGCTTCGCCCCAGGGATCCCTCACGATATCGTTCAAGCGTATTTCTTTGAACACGAGCAGACCAACGTGGTAGTGCTAGATGATCCGATGAGTGCGGCCAAGGACAATTCACACGTTGCCGACTTGTTTACCAAAGGATCCCATCATAGCAATCTGTCCGTCATCTATTTGACCCAGAATCTCTTTCCTCAAGAGAAGGCGCCCAGAGATATTGCCTTGAACTGCCAATACTTTGTGATGTTCTCCAATCCCATCGACAGAGCACAAATTCATGTGTTTGGTAGTCGAATTTATCCTAAGAACATCGACCATTTCATGCAGGCGTTTCAAGGCGCGACAAGTCGTCGTACGGCTACCTGTTCGTAGACTTAAAAGCTCATACCCCCGAAGATCGTCGGTTGGCGACCCACCTGTTACCCGTCGAGAGGTCACCACAACGTCATATACCCCTGGACCATCCACCGAGTCCACACCTGGCAGCACTCGTCCAGCAGCGGCAACCCGCCCCTGTACAGCGGGTGCGCTTCATACCATTAGTCCAGGAATATTACCCAACCGTGAAGGACCAACCCACAAGGGAATGCACACAATGTGAACTCGAGGCTATGGAAGGATTTGTTCAAAGAAAGTATGGACGCCGAGGTGGGCGAGACGTTAATTACAACACATATAAGGGAATGTCATAGCCCAACGTTACAAACAGCCAGTTTTGCATTTTGTCTTGTGAATGTACGTTAATGCATTGTGATCAGTGATGACATCAAATGTACTGTTTGCCAAGTACACGAGAAACTATCTCAGACCCTCCATCATCGAAAGACATTCACGTTCCGTGATATACCAGTTGACCTCATTATTTTTCAGAGATCGACCGCCATATGCAATAATGACTTCTCTTCCCTGGTCGTCTTTTTGGCCCAGAATGTATCCTATGGACACAATTGATGCGTCGGCATACAGGAGGAATTCATTGTCACAATTTGGGAAACTCATAATAGGAGGACTCTGAAATGCCTGCTTGAGTTCCATGAATGACTTATCACAACTTCTGTCCATGTAAAATCATGGTCTTTTTTCAGCAAATTAGTCAACGGTGATGCTATCAGAGAGTAGTTTTTGACAAGTCTTCTATAGTAGTTGCAAAGACCAAGAAATGATCGGACATCATGCAAAGTTTTGGGTTGTAGAAATGATTTAACTGTCTCTGCTTTTTATTTTGGATCAACTGAAATGCCATCCTTCGAAAGGATATGTCCTAAATATTCGACTGTGTGAGCAGCAAAGTTACACTTCGAAGGTTTGAGACGCAGGTTGTTTTCTCTCATACGATAGAACACGAGCGTCAGATGCTACAGGTGCTCATCAAAGTTATGTGAGAATAATAGGATATCATCCACATAGCAAATCGCATATTTGTACGTCATGTCACGTAATGTTTCCGTCATGATCATTTGGAATGATGCTCTGGCATTTCTGCGCACAAACGGTAACTTTTTCAATTGATAGATCCTCCGATGTCAAATGAAAGTGGTCTTTTGTTTCGAGTCTTCGTCTAAGCCTATTTGCCAGTATCCCGAACGAAATCATGCATCGAGAATATTTGCAAATTAGATTCACCCAATGTGTCGATAACTTGCTCCTTCACTGGCAGTGGAAAGTGCATGGGTTTTGTCACGGCATTTAATGCCCGATGATCCACGCAAAACCTGAGATCATTTGTTTTCTTTTTCATTAGAACAACCGGTGATAACCATTCAGATGTGCAAGGCTCTATGACGTCATTCCTTAGCATTTCATCAATTTGTCGGGAAATTTCCTCTTTCGTTTTGGGTGAAGCTCTATAAAACCTCTGTCTAATAGACTTTGCATTGCCCGTGTCTATTTTGTGTTTGTAGTTATAAATTTGTGCAAGTTTAGAGCTCTGTCATGTCTTTGGCAAAAACATCCCTATTTTGACCTATAAGTTTGCTTTTGCTCGTCTGTTGGGTCAGATTTTGTCAAGTCTATTCCTAATTCACATGCTGTGTTGATGTACTGCTGCACTGTCTCGTCGTCCATATCTGTACTTGTGTTTATGCTTCTTTCTTCGTTCAGGGGTGTGTCCATGTCGACCTGATGTAATATGTCATCTCCTGTCAGAGGTATAAAGCGTCCAAGTATTTGTCTGTCCTTGAGCTCTGCATCAGCATTTGTGGGATCCATTACTCTGTATGTTGTCTTATTGTTGCGTTCAACCACACACTGTGCTCCTATCAAGTGACTTGGCCCTGGTAATGCAAGACTGGATTCGATAAGTTCAATGGACCATTCTTCCGATCTTTACATCGAACGGATACAATCACTTCTGAGCGACAGGGTATGGTAATGTTACCTACTACTCAAATTAGGGCAGATTTTGGTTCACTGCCATCAGCATTCAGCGGTACCTCTGTCATTCCACCTTGGAGAATTAATGTTCCTCTGTCTAGATTTATGTCGGCTCTTTGATCAATAAGAAAATCTGTTCCTAAAATTATATTGTGTGACATTGATTCTAGCACAAGAAAGTTGTGGTAAGATAGATGGCGATACTACACTGACCTTTTATTGTCAAGCCGCGATTATGTGGAAGGTCTGTGACGCTGCGCGAAACAGTGGAATCCCTAGATTTAAAAATAAATGACCCAGGTTTCGAGGTTAGGCCACTCCAAACGAATTCAGGTGGGCGTTTTCAAGAGTATCCTGTATCAAAAATGACAATAATTCAATGACACGCCCTCGTAACATGTTTCCGAATATGTAGGAATATATGGGCCATCCATTCAGGAACTAATCATTGTGTTTGTTATGGATTCTCTAGGAACCATGGCCTGATCGCCAAGCCCAGAAATGTGCTTTAGCTAGCTGGGCATAAGACTTTACATAGAGATCACTCGGTGTTATGAACCCATGTACTTCAAGATCCTCATGGTACTCATATGAACAGTCACAATCAAAGCGTGACTGAGATACATCATTCTTTAGATGACGACTTTACAACGAATATTATGGATTAAGAATACTGATCAGCGATACGGATTTGATATTTTTGGAACATCATGATGTCTTGCCGGCATCATTGAAAACTGTTGACCGCTTCTCTCTTGCAGGAAACAAGCCTATGTTTATGTATACTATGATTGTCTTTTTGAATTTGGTGCTAATACTGTTATATGGAATATGGAATAGGACTTTGGATTATGGACGCGGATATTCTCTAATGGACGACGGCTGAATTATGGATGACGGATTAGACGCTTGTAATTTTAACCTGTGTATGCCTGGATTCTGCTGGTGGACAAGTTGTCCCTGAGGCCGGGCCCCTGCACACCCAACACTCATAATGAACACAACCAAAATAAATAATATTAAGACAGACCCGAGAAACCTTAGTGCAGGTTTCTCGGCCGAGTCTCTAATAGTTCGAAATGCACTAAGACCTTTTTCAATCCAAATGACAGATATATTTCTGACAGCAAAGCAAGGCCACGACATCAAACCTTGTAATATTGCGCTTGATGATTGTTTAGCACTGAATTCTACATGTAATAATTTCAAAATTTCTAAGTGTGGACATCGTGGATGTCTCACGTGTTCACTCTTTAATACTTCAGCTATTGCTTATAGGTAAACATTTTTCTGGACCCGACCACGGCTGGGATAACTTTAGTATTCAGATCATAGACGTCGTCTATCCATCTACTAAGGATTCCCCCTTTGGATTTGAGAGAAAAATCCGAGAGCGGGAATTATTCTGGATTCTAGAACTTGGATCAGTGTTTCCGTTTGGTTTAAATGATAATGTCAGTGGGTTCGGCAATGCTACAAACCGCCGTTCAAATATATCCAACATTACCCAACTATTTAAACCTCATCAATGGAGACATCGCAGCCATGGTTGGCGAAAGTTTAATAGTTCGATGATTCACGATCATATCACTTTAAATTACTTAGTGGTTTTAACTAACACACCCAATAGTATACATAGCTTACGTACAGTTCTGTATGCGTTACCTCTGAGAGCTTTAGATCAAATAGTCAGAGATATACAACAATCTGCGTCTTCAGGAAATATAATATCACCAAAATCAGTAAAGTATGTCAAGATATAGCGTATTTTCGGTTGTATCGTCCAGTGAACATAATCGAAACATCTCAAGATCGGTTTTTCTTGAAACTCAACTACTTAGATGAAGGACTGGACATCATTAATTTACCTCGAATCCTGAATGATCCAGAAGTACGCAACGCTGTACCAAACTATTTTAAGTTCATTTCATATAAATATACTAAATCTATAGCCACCAAAATATTCAATTACTCCAATGCTGTCAAGGAGTTTGACTGGAACTTATACACGTCAGGAGGCGATAGTTGTGATTGTGAATCGTCGAACTTTATCTATACACCATGCAAACATATTGCGACTGGTGCTCTTGATATGGTGAGTGATAAGGATCTGAAATTACTCCTGATGAAAGGACCTAAATATAGAGAGCCAAGAAGAATAAATCTGAAGGCCGACCAGAAGATAATCCTGTCTGCATCGGAACAGTACGTTATTGATTGGTCTAAGCGAGAAAAAGTTGAACCTACAGTACTCGCTGATTGACTGGACCTCACCAAGAGCAAGGTCGTTGAAACAATCCGCCATATTGACAGAAGTACTCTTCCCCAAGCAAAACAAGTACTGAGAAACCTCAATTCGCAAGAAGTTCCAGCAAATCTCCAGAGTAAGTTCGTCATAGTCCCAGCAGACAAAGCTCCGAATAATATAATACTCATATGTAAATATTACTATTACCAGGTGCTGGTTAAAGAATTGAGTGTAGACATATCTTCATCAAATACGTCTACTTACTCCCAAACTGCATTTACTCTGGAAGATTTATTTAACAATCACAAAAAGTTTCTCAGGGAAAGACGTATTTGTCTTCCAACCAATCATAACGACATACCAAAACTATACTGGACTCCCAAAATGCATAAATCACCATACAAAGCTAGATTCATAGCTGGTTCTAGAAGCTGCACCACCAAGCTTCTTTCAACCCTATTGACGAGGGCCCTTCAGGAGGTAAAAGCATTTTGGGAAAGGTATTGCGCCACTATTTCTAAGAACTCTGGCGTTGAATGTATGTGGATATTGAAAAACTCAAAATGTCTTACTGAAGAGCTTGATGCTAAAGGTCACATACCGTACAGACATGTATCCACATGGAATTTCTCGACTCTCTATACTACAATCCCTCATCAGGACCTTATTGACCGTCTAAGCCTATTCGGAAATTCTACTGTCCGTATTTTACGCTCAACGAAAAAAAACAATTTTTGTCTGCCGAGGGCGAGAACTGAATTATTTAAGAAAAGTTTGTCGTATTCCGGAGCTGTTTTATGGAACGGACTATCCGTTGAAATACGAAGCGCCCCCTCGCTTAAGAGTTTTAAATCAAAATATTATGGATATCTGGTATCAAATATTTAATCTGCTACATGCTTATTTTATAATGTGTTAAAACTAGTCAGTATTCAATTAGTCACATTCTTGTACGGATTTGTCATTCGTATAACTATCATTATTTCATATATGTTTTTATGTTTGTCCTTGTCCATTATGTCTTGTATATATTCAGTCGACCCTGTGGAAGATCGGCCTTCTTGGCCGAACAGGTCATCGACTAAAAATAAAGTTTATTATTATTATTATTATTATTATTATTATTAGTTCATTAATAGTATCTGTGTTCAAGAAAACTGATCGTAGATATATTAATGTCGGAAGCCATAAAGCATTCTTTAGCTCTACTACATACAAGAGATATCATTCATGGGATGTTTCTTTGTTTATAGAGTTGCTTGAATTTCTCATTAAAAATATCTATGTGAAATTTGGCAACACAATATATCAGCAGCATATAGGTATTCCAATGGGTACTAATTGTGCACCCCTGTTGGCTGACCTGTATCTGTTCTCTTATGAATATGACTATATGCAGGCGCTTTCAAAAACCGATCCATTCAAAGCCCGTTCCTTCTCATTCACCAAACGCTATATAGACGATCTTCTCGCTGTGGATAATCGCTATATAAATGACGCAGTGAAGGATATATATCCACCTTCACTGAATTTGAAGGAAACTACAGACAGCCCTACAGGCACATCATATTTAGATCTAAATCTCTATAAAAATGAAGCGGGCATTCTCTCTCGTCGACTTTATGACAAAAGAGATGATTACAATTTCGATATCGTAAACTATCCCTTTCTGGACAGTAATATTCCAGTGGGACCTGCATATGGCGTATACATATCTCGCTTAGTAGCATTTGCTAGATCCTGTGTTAAATGTGACGATTTTGATCAACGTCACAAAACATTGTTACAGAAACTTATAAAACAGGGCTATTCCACCAAACGCCTCCACTCAAAGTTTCTCAAATTTGGCGATACATATCGCATGCATGTTTCGTAACTTGTGTCTAATTCCGCTTAACCCGGGGCTAGGGGCCGTATGAACCCATGTACTTCAAGATCCTCATGGTACTCATATGAACAGTCACAATCAAAGCGTGACTGAGATACATCATTCTTTAGATGACGACTTTACAACGAATATTATGGATTAAGAATACTGATCAGCGATACGGATTTGATATTTTTGGAACATCATGATGTCTTGCCGGCATCATTGAAAACTGTTGACCGCTTCTCTCTTGCAGGAAACAAGCCTATGTTTATGTATACTATGATTGTCTTTTTGAATTTGGTGCTAATACTGTTATATGGAATATGGAATAGGTCTTTGGATTATGGACGCGGATATTCTCTAATGGACGACGGCTGAATTATGGATGACGGATTAGACGCTTGTAATTGATAAATTTGCTCAGTGAGAACAATGCCACTATCAACATGAAAAAGTTTTATTTTCAGATTACCCCTCATGTCCGCCATTTTAATTTAATCCGTCATATTTTAAGCTGAAAATTCAGTACAGGCAAACAGATTCAGTATAGGCATAAAATGCTAGGCTTTGATGCGACACCCCCTTGTGTTGACTAATTTGCACAATGAGCTAGGACTGATGCCTATCTACCTAGTATAATCCGTGGCGTGTCCGACTCCTCCTCCTACTCCTCCTCCTCCTCCTACTCCGCTTTACTCACTGCACAGCGGGTCGCATAGGTGTGGCGCGGGATAGGGTGGGGCGAGAGACCTGGGGTTTTCACTACCTGAGATCCCATAGGCCAGGCTTACACCCTACAGTACAATGGGTCGACTGCGCATGCGCGATGAGTATTGCGCGATGAGTAGTATAGAAAGGGCACGCGATCTCCCTATCCCTATAGGTGTGGCGCGGGATAGGGTGGGGCGAGAGACCTGGTGTTTTCGCTACCTGAGATTCCATAGGCCAGGCTTGCACCCTACAGTACAATTGGTCGACTGCGCATGCGCGATGAGTAGTGCGCGATGAGTAGTATAGAAAGGGCACGCGCTCTCCCTATCTCTATAAACTAACCCATGGGGGTGAATGAAGCCATGGGGGTGAATGAGCACTCGTTAAAATAATAACCTGAAAAGCAGGCGATTTAAGGATAACCTACATGCATGAGCGCCATTTTGAATTAACCCATTATAGTCAATCATTAGAATTATAAAAATGGGCTCAAAATTAGCCAAATATAATATTCCAAAACTACGGAGTCTTCGCTCTCGTTTTTCAATCATTCTGTTAGTACCGCGACTGTTCAAAAAGGCACTAAATTTCCGAACCCTCTATCACCTATGTCAGAAAGGAATAACTCAAGCTCCTTCAAACTCGAGAAAGAAAAGTTGAAACCAAAAATTATCTTGATCGGGAAGGTACAATCTATAAGAAAATCCATGTGGCTAAATTTCAGAAACAAAAATACTGAAATACTCTTCATTACTTACTTAAAATTCACCCAGTAGAACTACTTCAGATTAAAGACCCAATTTTTTTACAAATAATTTCATACAAAATCTCTTGAATTCTTTTGAGGCCCACCATTTGACCATCTTTTGATCTTATTTGAACTCGAAATGAGCTCAGTTTTCTTGGTATCCACTCTACCTTGAACCACACCGCGTACAAATGTTATTAACTAACAGCACAATATATATGACATAAAACATAATTTTCCCTCATTTTTGACCTCATTTGGCCCCTAAAGTGACTCAAAATGGCCTAATTATGACTTCCAATTATTGATGAGCTAATCATACCTGTGTTAAAACACTACAGTACATAAAACCAATTCAGCGTGGGTACCAAACATCACAATGGAAGTTAAGTTAGGAACGACTTTTACCAATTTTGACCTTATTTCACCCCAAAAGTGACCCCAAAATGATCTTCAATGCTCAAAATCCGGGGACGCAAAAAACTGATTTAGATGAGTAACCATTTGTAACAAACAATGCCATCACAATTAATATTTGGTGTCCTTTGTCGGTCGCCTATAATTGAGCAACGATACCCATTGCGCCATCAACATTAAGTAAATGGCAGTGACCTAAAATGATCTCGAATGGCTCATATCCGCTTGGTACTCACCCTTATCTGAAACTTCACCCCAAAGAACTACTTCAGCTTGAATAACCACTTCTTTTACAAAGAATGTCATAAAAATTGTTTTGAAGCCTTTCAAGGCTCGTATCTGTTTGCCATCTTTGGAACTTATTCGACCTCGCCATGACCTCCAAATGACCACAATTTGCCAAAGGTGTCTTGGTATCCACCCCCTACCTTGAAACACAGTGAACACGGGATTTTCCCTCATTTTGTCCTTATTTGACCCCTCAAATAACCTGAGAATGATCCAAATTTCAATAAGGAAATTACTACCCATACCCGAATTAAAGCCTTACACTACATAAAACTAATGTTAGCGTAGATAACACATTGGTAACAAACATCACGACGGAAATGAATCTGGGAACGATTTTTACCAATTTTAAGCTTATTTAACCCCCAAAAGACCACAAAATCACCTTTAATTCCCAAAATCTGCGTAGTATCCCGTCTCATCTCAAACCCTACCACCCAAAGAACTAATCATTTTAGCATGGGTACACATTTGTAACAAACAATGCCATCAAAAGTTACATTTCGTGTCCTTGTCCGGCCTACTATACGCCATCTGAGTGAAATCGGGCATAACATCCTAAAAGGGAACGTGCCACTGACACCGGTTCAGTAGGCTGAGTTGTCGATGTGTAAACTCCGCCAATCCAGATGCGAAACTTCCGTTTTCTCAGTCCGGCAAGCGAATCACGTGACGGACCGCGCAACGGAATGACCTTTGACCTTTGATTATAGTGATTCATGGGTGTAAAATCAGTCATTCGGGCTGTTTGTGTTGACGAAATTCCCTGTAATGTCCATTTTCTGCATTTTTGCCAGTTGTCCGATTGTTTAATTTCGAGGTCATGTTCTTACATCCACATGGCAGTCACATGGCCGATCTCGCACCGGATTGAACTTTGATCTTTGATACGAGGTCAATGGTCAATTGTCATACAACCCATATTTATAATCCACATTTACGCCTCCGCCACAAACTATTCGGGATATGTTTGTTATACGCTATAGAAAATTAAAAATCTCTTTATCATAAAAATTAAAACTTTTGGGTAGCCTATTGCATTGCTGTAGTTTAACAACAATACAATGATAATTATGTTCATCTATAGTTTTTTTGTTTTCTTTTATTTTATTTGACTTAAATCTTTTTTGTTTAGATTGCAAGACCTTCAAATCAATTCCTTATAGAAAGGCCAGACAATACCGCTAATGACAATACTTAAAGCACTGTAAGTCGGGTTTATGGCTTGACTGACATGGATCAGGTCGAGCTAGAGCAGGATACAAATTATTTGATGGAATGATTTCGACTGTGTGAAAGAATTTCATGGACAGTGGGAATGAGGCTGTGCATTGAAGTTGCACTGAAGTCGATCAGGGGATGTCACCAGAGACCTGACCCGAATTCCTAATTCGAAGCAACATGTGACCATTCGAAACAGGGGTATATTATCGTTGAGAGTATCTATTGTAGGGACATGGTGTTTGAGACGCACAAGCCCTTATGGTGACCTACACATTGCCGAACTTCATTCTTACTATTGTAATTGTAACGGTTACCCGTTTGTGTAGAGAACAGTTTGAATCAGGACCGTGTACTGCGCTGGAATGTGGAAAGGACGACCTTGACCCGTGTCGTCAACATCGAGCAAGGAGGATCTCGGAAATGCATTCCCCTGTATTTCTCGCTTACCAGAGCGAGTTGGAGGCTGATATTTAACGATTACGTTAGTTATGAATTATGGGTTGTTCTTCCATAGCCAGATTTATTCCGCGAGGTCCATATAAACGGTTCGGAGAAGTGTGGTGTAAGTGACAATAAAGAGGGCGCTGGCGTCGTCGACTTATGCTAATTTTATCTGCAGGAGAACGGTTCTGTTTCTATTTTTATTCACGGAAGAGCGGTAGCCCTATATAAGCTCGGAGGAACGGAGAGAGCGGGGTCAGACGAGGAATTGAGGGCTGGAGAAACACGTTCAGGTATAGCCTGTAACTTGTTGATTTTTGGCACAATTTACGGTTGGCCGTAATAGGCAGTTGTTTTGGCCTGGGAATCTAAAAGATTATAAATCCTGTAGCGAGTGTAACCTGTGAGAACACGCCAATCCAATGAGAATTTGCGGCTCGCATTTTCAGTGTGGAAACGTGTTTATGGTTGTACTATAGTTTAGGGAACACGTCCGACTGACGTGTTGTAGGTACATGTAGTTGGGGGTATTCTATAACACTGTAACGAGACCTGCGTTTGCCTGTAGCACATTTAGGCAACTTGCATGTTCTAACTTCAGTATAAAATAGGGCTTTAGTGTCTATACCAGTAGGTTGATAATTTCGACAATATTGCTGTGCTATCTCGCTGCACTGAGACTTAAGCCACAATATTTGTTGATCTTCTTGACCGTGTAGCGGTGTATGACTATAGTCAAGAGATTCCCTCCCTCCCCAGAAGTATACAACTGCACTAAATACAGGGATATATCCACCAAGTTTCCCCCTGCCATAATCCTACAACGTACCGTGGAGCCTGTTTATTCGTCGCCGATAGCCGGGCAACGCTTTACGGGACGAAAGCGGTCGCAGTATTACAGCCGGCGGGCCGAGACGAGACACAGGCGGCGGGCTATTTTCGTCGGGAAACATCGATAAACTGGGCCGGGCGCTTGGGAGCAGTGAGGGCCGCAAACAGTTACACAGACGGCGTATAGCTGGCCATGGACAAGTTACAGATTCAACTGGAATGACATGTGTCTTTATCACACATACGAGCAGATAAAGACGCCCAGATCATAAACAGTACAGTACCAGTCCAGCCAGACCGATCACCATTCTACCGTCGAGAAAGATACAGCACACAGCACACAGCACACAAGAAAGATACAGCACACAGATCACACAAACAGATACAGCTTACAGATTCAACTGGAAAGAGACGTGTATTTATCACACGTTCAATACAGACATCTACAGAACACAGATCTTACAAGAGGGAGACGTGTATTTGTCACACGTTAAATAAAGAAACACAGAGCACAGATTATACAGTCAAGAAAGCCACAGACCACAGATCCCACAGGGAGGAAATGCGTATTTATCACGCATAAAGGCACGGTGCAGGTGGGCTCACTTTTACCGATGTAAAAGCGGTAACAAGATATACAGATTCCTGTAGGACACGTGTATTTATCACACGTTACAGAGGGCGAGCTTCCTTTTACCGATGTAAAAGTGGTAACAAAGTTTACAGACTGTACGGTCAAGCCCAGGGCACAGATTACAACGGCAGTTTACAGACCGTACGATGTTCCATCGGTACCAGATGAAATCGTAATAGCACATGATATACCCGAGTAATTGTCCTGACGGTCCCTGAGAGTTGAGTGGTGCGTGATACTTACCTGAGAGATCGTCGTGAGGTCGTGTAGTCACAGGCCGGGCTATAGACGGGTTGCAGCAGCCGTAAGGGTTGAGACGCCGGGCTATACTTACCTGTGCGGGAAGCAGACTGGTGAGCTGACAAGTTACGGTCAGGCTCCGACGACTGGGGGTGAAGTACACGCCGAGTTGCCACGTCTCTGGAGAGAGCGTCACCGCCGTGACGTTCCAACGACTGGGGGTCGTATCTGGAGAGAGCGTTACCGCGTAACTTCCAACGGGCCTTGACGTTTCAACGACTGGGCGACGTATCTGGAGAGAGCGTTATATCCTTAACGTTCCGACGACTGGGTGCCATTCCTGGAGAGAGCGTTATATCCATAACGTTCCAACGACGGAAGAGAAGGGGCAGCAGCCAGGCCGCCCGTACCCCCAGAAGAGAAGGGCCAGCAGCCAGGCCGCCCTTATCGCGCATTAAAGCACTATATTAACTATAAAGTTATATGCATACACTCTCATATATATCTTATTATCATATAACATCAAACTTAAACTGCACACATCATCTTCTATTATCCACATATACACTAGGGATACGTTAACTCTATATGCACACACTCTCTCAGGGGCACGTATCCGTGAACCTTGCGTGCACACACCAAGTGTATGTATCCGTGAACCTTATATGCACACCCCAAGTGTACGTATCCGTTAACTTGTGTGCACACATCCTCTCACATCACTTGTATATATACATCAAGTTTATTTGCATACACACTCCTAGTGTCTGTACATATATGTAAATATCTTAACGTTACATCTCCTTAGACATTCTGTCTAAGCCACGCGGTTCTACGCTATTATTTGTAACCGCGTATACTATTTGTGCAGAATATACCATAATAGACCTTTACATCAGCGTCAGTCATCCTTGTAGGGTTGTGATCATCTCTTCGAGCCCCGGATCTCCACTAGTGAAGGGGTTAACGACGGTGACGGCCAGAATGCCAGTGGGCAATCCCGGTTATTGATTCGTTTTCTTCTAAACACTACGACTGGTCCTGCTCGTACACGTTACACGGAGAAAACTGGTGGCAGCGGTGGGATCTGGCCTGATCTACAACAGAAGAGAACAACCGACTACTAGAGATGACCGACAACCACGTCCTGCTGACAACTCCATTACCCATGAGTTCCCTAGCAACACCAAGGCGTACGAACATAGCGGGCCTACGAGCTATCCTACAGGGGAGGGAGCGATTGAGGACGGGGTTGCCTGGTTCAGCGACATCGTCGACGACAGAAGACGGGAGTCTGGTGGGAGTACCGTCCGAACTGTCAACGCCTGCCATCGTCGAGACTGAGACTTCGTCGACTATTCGAGTGCTACTAGAGGGCCTCAAAAGCTTACAGGCAGAGATGGAGACGATGCGGGCGACCTTCAATCAGACGACGATGGGAGCCCCAGCGCACACGTCCACGCCCAGGGCCGAAGAGTGTACTACCAGAACCCCCATAGGCCAGCCTGTACGGGAACAGACGATTTGCGACCGGGTCGCCGAAGGGCACCATTCAGCGGCTGATACCAGTGGGAGAGCCACAGTCACGACCATCCCTGTTTCCCGTAAGACGTTGGTTAAGGCTTCGACCTACGATGGAAGTACGCCCTGGAGAGATCACCTGGTACATTTTGAATATTGCGCAGCCTTAAACCAGTGGACGCTGGAAGAGAAGGGACAACACTTAGCCGTCTCCCTGCGAGGGCCAGCACAACAGGTCCTCTCTAGTCTGAAGATGAAGCCAGGGGAGGCAAATTTCATCTGCCTACGTGATGCCTTGGAGAGACGCTTCGCACCCCCTAACCAAACAGAGCTGTATAAGTCCAAGCTGAAGTCCAGGCGACGACTGAGGGGAGAGGATCTACCCGAACTGGGCCAAGCTCTGGTGAGACTCAGCCAGATGGCCTACCCAGACGCCGGCGATGAGGTCCAAGACACCCTAGCCCGTGACCAGTTCTTCGAGGGCATTGGAGAGGACCTACGGTTTAAAGTCTGGCAGTGCCGCCCGAAGTCCCTAGACGAGGCTGTGCATGCCGCCGTGGAAGTGGAGGCCTTCCAAGACGCCCAGCGTCGACGTCCCGACCCCACGGCCAGAGCCGCTGCAGGAGAAGACATCCCGACTGACGCTCCTGAGGATGACGAGGACGCGCAGACCCGATTGCGTGCAGAGATTGCTGCCCTGATGGAGGAATTTAAGAGGCGCTTCCCGGGACGGGGACGCTCAAGTTCAAGGCGGGGGCAGAGGGCGGGACGACAACCACGACGGGGATGTTGGAGATGCGGAGAAGACGGCCATTTTCGGGCGGCGTGCCCTAGACGTTCACCCTCCCCGCCCCCGAGACGACCGCCCGGGCCCGGGAATCCACCAAAGCCCCAGGGACCCAAGCCTGCACTTCGTAACCAGGGAGAAGCGGGGATATACCTACCCGCGTCCATCGGACCGGTGAAAGTGATGTGTTGTGTGGACTCTGGAGCATCTATCTCCTTGATCAGCCGCCGGATATGGGAACAGCTTGACCCAGATGTTAAACCAGTCCTTCGAGACTCCCGGTACCAGTCCATCAAGGTGGCTGACGGTTCCCATATGCCTTTACTCGGAGAGGGAGACTTCAGGATATCGATCCAGGGGACTGTGTGGAAGCACACGTTGGTTGTGGGAGATCTGTCCATTGACGCCATCTTGGGGTACGACTTCCTGTATCGCCACAGCTGTATACTTGACGCAAGGGGCCATCGATTGAAGCTGGGCGGCAAGTACCTGAAGTGCGAGGTCGTGGGGAGTTTCGATTGCTACCGGTTGGCCCTGGCTGAGACCATCACCATACCGCCCAGAACTCAGATGCTCGCCCCGGCCAGGGTGGGAGACGCACCGCCGGGGGAGATTGGACTAGTGGAGGGGGAGCTCGCATTTACCGAGAAGACCGGCCTGGTCCTGGCGAGAACACTCTCTCGTGTTGCATCTGATGGTAGTGTGCCGATTCGCATGCTGAACGCCTCCGACGAGTCTACAGTCGTCCATGCGGGTACCTTCTGTGGGAGTATGTCCACCCTAGGTGATGCCCCGGAAGAGCCTACGGAGCCGAGGGCGCGGACGACGACCCTGCCGGCATATATGCGGCCGGCGTTGGAGAAGTCCAAGGATGGCCTGAGTGCAGCCCAGCTGAGGGAAGTTGAACAAATGCTGAATAGACACGCTGGTTTGTTTGCGGCCGATGACGATGACCTGGGACGTACTACCAGGGTGCAGCATCAAATAAAGACGGGGAGTGCACCCCCGATTCGTATTCCACCTAGAAGACCGCCCCTTCATGCTCGTTGGGAGATCGACAAGCAGGTTGACGAGATGTTACGACGAGGTGTGGTCGAGCCCTCCGAGGGACCGTGGTCGGCCCCTGTCGTCCTGGTGAAGAAGAAGGACGGGAAATCTAGATTCTGCGTCGATTACCGGGCCCTGAATGACGTCACGGAGAAAGACGCATATCCTCTGCCAAGGATCGATGACAGTCTTGACGCACTGAACGGGGCACAGTGGTGGTCTACCCTGGATTTGATGTCCGGATACTGGCAAGTTGAATTGGCGCCTGAAGATCGATGCAAGTCCGCGTTTTCCACCCGGAAAGGCCTGTACCAGTTCCGCGTTATGCCATTTGGGCTGTGCAACGCCCCAGGAACCTTTGAACGCCTGATGGAAGCAGTATTGGCCGGTCTGCACTACGAGACGTGCCTCATTTACCTCGACGATATCATCGTGTTCGGGAAGACGTTCACCGAGATGCTGGCCAACTTGGAGGTGGTGTTCCAGAGACTACAACTTCACGGGCTTAAGTTGAAACCCTCCAAGTGTGTCATTGGCGCCCGGAAAGTCACCTACCTGGGACACGTCGTGTCCGGCGCCGGGATTGAGACGGAACCGGAGAAGGTCCAGGCTGTGAGAGACTGGCCCACCCCAGTCTCCCAGACCGAGGTACGGAGTTTCCTCGGATTGTGTAGCTATTACCGGAGGTTCGTCCAAGACTTTGCGACCGTGGCAGCGCCCCTGCATCAACTTACCCAGAAGGAGAAGAGCTTCGTGTGGACCGACGATTGCCAGATCGCATTTGAGACCCTGAAGGAGAAGATGATAGCGGCGCCCATCCTAGCCATGCCCGACATGTCCAAACCGTTTATCCTGGACACGGATGCCAGCGGCTGGGGCATCGGAGCCGTTCTGTCCCAGGAGATCGACGGACAGGAAAGGGTGGTGGCCTATGGCAGCAGGGTACTCACCAAGGCTGAGAAGGCATACTGCGTGACCAGGCGCGAACTCCTGGCGGTGGTCCACTTCATTAAGTCATGGCGGCACTACCTCTACGGGAAGAAGTTCCTACTGCGCACCGACCACGGGTCCTTGAGGTGGCTCATGAGATTCAAAGAGCCGGAGGGGCAACTCGCAAGGTGGATCCAAGCTCTGTCGACCTATCAATTTGACATCGTCCACCGACCAGGGCGTAAGCATCAGAATGCTGACGCGATGAGCAGACGTCCGTGCAAGCAGTGTGGTCGTTCCTCCGAGACCGAAGACGGAGAGACGGCGGCGGCCCGGGCTGTGACCATATCTCCACCCAATGAGGACTTTGCAGCGGCCCAAGCTGCAGACCCCGAGCTACTTCCGGTGATTGAATGGGTGAAGGCCGGAACCAGACCTCGATGGGACCTAGTCTGTCAACACAGCGGGGTAACAAAAGCGCTGTGGGGAGCATACGACGCCTTGTCCCTGGAAGCAGACCTCCTGGTGCGACGTTGGTATGACTTGCGAGGCCGGGAGAAGGCCAAGTTACTGGTGGTCCCGAGGGCCCTGCAAAAGAGGATACTCAAGGAATGTCATGACAGCCCGACTGGAGGACACCTGGGGGTGTTTAAAACGTTGAGGAAGGTGCGACAAGCATACGCCTGGGTTGGCCTGCAGCGTGACGTTCGACAGTGGTGCCGGAGCTGCGACACGTGCAGTCGGAGGAAGCAGGCCGGGAAGAAACCCCGGGGACAGCACCGCGGGATGATGACGGGATGCCCCGGAGAACGTATCGCCGTGGACTTAATGGGTCCTCTCTCCCTGACGACGAGAGGAAATCTGCATATTGTGGTTATCTGTGACTATTTCACGAAGTGGGTGGAGGCTGTGGCCCTTCCGGACCAAGAAGCGGAGACGGTGGCCCAGGCTGTGATTGACTTGTACGTCAGCCGGTTCGGTGTCCCCTCCCTGATACATTCGGACCAGGGGCGGAACTTTGAGAGCAAAGTGTTCGA
Source organism: Hanleya hanleyi (assembly GCA_036873755.1). Taxonomy (NCBI): domain Eukaryota; kingdom Metazoa; phylum Mollusca; class Polyplacophora; order Lepidopleurida; family Hanleyidae; genus Hanleya; species Hanleya hanleyi. The sequence continues at coordinate 19,979 of JAVTVY010016527.1, read as the reverse complement.
AGGGATGTGCCGGATCCTCGGCATGAAGAAGACGCGGACGACGGCGTACCATCCGCAGTCAAACGGCCAAGTTGAGAGGTTCAACAGGACTCTGGGTCAGATGCTTCATGCTAGTGCCGCCCGCCACCCCGACGATTGGGACGTGTATATTCCACTGACACTGATGGCGTACCGTGCGGCCGCACACGAGACTACGGGGTATACGCCGAATATGATGACGTTTGGCCGGGAGGTGACTCTACCGGCTCACCTGACAGTTGGGGCTCCCCCGGGTGAGAGAACGGAGCCCGTGCCGTGGGTCGGGGACCTTCGTGACCACTTAGTGGACGTCCATGAGGATGCGAGAGAAAATAGTGGGAAGGCCCTGAGACGGCAGAAGCGCCTGTATAACCTGAAGGCCAAGGCGCAAAGATTCGGCCCCGGAGACCAGGTCTATCTGCATACCGTAGTGACCCGGCCAGGACAGATACGGAAGCTTCGAGACCGGTGGCTGGGACCGTTTGTGGTGGAGGCGGCATTGTCGGACGTTACCTACCGGATCCGGAGTGAGGACGGGAGACGACAGGTCGTCCATGTTGACCGGGTCAAACCATGTTATCCGCGGCTGGACGTGGAGGGTGACGATACACCGTCGGAGAGCGACAGTGACGATGGCGGCGACCAGCAGGGGCCGGAAACAGCTCACGCAGAGCCTTACGCCGTGACCCACCCGGTAGCCGTGCAGCCACCCATAGGCCAGCCCCAGACGAGCCGGAGTGGACGCGTCATCCGGCCGCCGGCCTGGCAGGCCGAATTCGAGTTGGAACCGCGGGGAACGCCGGACAGCGAGTTGGAGGACGAGCCCGAGGAAGTGGCCGAGAGTGAGGCAGCCCCCACACACGCGACGACGACCCGCGGTCGGCGAGTGGTGAAGCCTCGCAGGTTGCACGTCCCAGCCCGTGCACCGTAAGAGGGGAGAAGCCGGACCCCTCCAACTGAGCGTGCAGCCCGGTGGACCTAATGTCGTGGAGCGGCTCTGCTAGCCGCCCAGGTAATTCTGTGAAGGAAATCTGTGGACCTAATGTCGTGGTGGCCCGGCCAGACCGCCGGAGGGTGGCCACCTGGTAATTTCGCCGGCCCTGATGGCCCGTGATTGGCGAACAGTTTTGTTCTGTACAACTGGAACTGTAACGGCACCCTGGACGGAGAGACCCGTACGGCCATGACGGGGACGTCATGATTTAGAAAGGCGGGGGCAGTGTAACGGTTACCCGTTTGTGTAGAGAACAGTTTGAATCAGGACCGTGTACTGCGCTGGAATGTGGAAAGGACGACCTTGACCCGTGTCGTCAACATCGAGCAAGGAGGATCTCGGAAATGCATTCCCCTGTATTTCTCGCTTACCAGAGCGAGTTGGAGGCTGATATTTAACGATTACGTTAGTTATGAATTATGGGTTGTTCTTCCATAGCCAGATTTATTCCGCGAGGTCCATATAAACGGTTCGGAGAAGTGTGGTGTAAGTGACAATAAAGAGGGCGCTGGCATCGTCGACTTATGCTAATTTTATCTGCAGGAGAACGGTTCTGTTTCTATTTTTATTCACGGAAGAGCGGTAGCCCTATATAAGCTCGGACGAACGGAGAGAGCGGGGTCAGACGAGGAATTGAGGGCTGGAGAAACACGTTCAGGTATAGCCTGTAACTTGTTGATTTTTGGCACAATTTACGGTTGGCCGTAATAGGCAGTTGTTTTGGCCTGGGAATCTAAAAGATTATAAATCCTGTAGCGAGTGTAACCTGTGAGAACACGCCAATCCAATGAGAATTTGCGGCTCGCATTTTCAGTGTGGAAACGTGTTTATGGTTGTACTATAGTTTAGGGAACACGTCCGACTGACGTGTTGTAGGTACATGTAGTTGGGGGTATTCTATAACACTGTAACGAGACCTGCGTTTGCCTGTAGCACATTTAGGCAACTTGCATGTTCTAACTTCAGTATAAAATAGGGCTTTAGTGTCTATACCAGTAGGTTGATAATTTCGACAATATTGCTGTGCTATCTCGCTGCACTGAGACTTAAGCCACAATATTTGTTGATCTTCTTGACCGTGTAGCGGTGTATGACTATAGTCAAGAGATTCCCTCCCTCCCCAGAAGTATACAACTGCACTAAATACAGGGATATATCCACCAAGTTTCCCCCTGCCATAATCCTACAACGTACCGTGGAGCCTGTTTATTCGTCGCCGATAGCCGGGCAACGCTTTACGGGACGAAAGCGGTCGCAGTATTACAGCCGGCGGGCCGAGACGAGACACAGGCGGCGGGCTATTTTCGTCGGGAAACATCGATAAACTGGGCCGGGCGCTTGGGAGCAGTGAGGGCCGCAAACAGTTACACAGACGGCGTATAGCTGGCCATGGACAAGTTACAGATTCAACTGGAATGACATGTGTCTTTATCACACATACGAGCAGATAAAGACGCCCAGATCATAAACAGTACAGTACCAGTCCAGCCAGACCGATCACCATTCTACCGTCGAGAAAGATACAGCACACAGCACACAGCACACAAGAAAGATACAGCACACAGATCACACAAACAGATACAGCTTACAGATTCAACTGGAAAGAGACGTGTATTTATCACACGTTCAATACAGACATCTACAGAACACAGATCTTACAAGAGGGAGACGTGTATTTGTCACACGTTAAATAAAGAAACACAGAGCACAGATTATACAGTCAAGAAAGCCACAGACCACAGATCCCACAGGGAGGAAATGCGTATTTATCACGCATAAAGGCACGGTGCAGGTGGGCTCACTTTTACCGATGTAAAAGCGGTAACAAGATATACAGATTCCTGTAGGACACGTGTATTTATCACACGTTACAGAGGGCGAGCTTCCTTTTACCGATGTAAAAGTGGTAACAAAGTTTACAGACTGTACGGTCAAGCCCAGGGCACAGATTACAACGGCAGTTTACAGACCGTACGATGTTCCATCGGTACCAGATGAAATCGTAATAGCACATGATATACCCGAGTAATTGTCCTGACGGTCCCTGAGAGTTGAGTGGTGCGTGATACTTACCTGAGAGATCGTCGTGAGGTCGTGTAGTCACAGGCCGGGCTATAGACGGGTTGCAGCAGCCGTAAGGGTTGAGACGCCGGGCTATACTTACCTGTGCGGGAAGCAGACTGGTGAGCTGACAAGTTACGGTCAGGCTCCGACGACTGGGGGTGAAGTACACGCCGAGTTGCCACGTCTCTGGAGAGAGCGTCACCGCCGTGACGTTCCAACGACTGGGGGTCGTATCTGGAGAGAGCGTTACCGCGTAACTTCCAACGGGCCTTGACGTTTCAACGACTGGGCGACGTATCTGGAGAGAGCGTTATATCCTTAACGTTCCGACGACTGGGTGCCATTCCTGGAGAGAGCGTTATATCCATAACGTTCCAACGACGGAAGAGAAGGGGCAGCAGCCAGGCCGCCCGTACCCCCAGAAGAGAAGGGCCAGCAGCCAGGCCGCCCTTATCGCGCATTAAAGCACTATATTAACTATAAAGTTATATGCATACACTCTCATATATATCTTATTATCATATAACATCAAACTTAAACTGCACACATCATCTTCTATTATCCACATATACACTAGGGATACGTTAACTCTATATGCACACACTCTCTCAGGGGCACGTATCCGTGAACCTTGCGTGCACACACCAAGTGTATGTATCCGTGAACCTTATATGCACACCCCAAGTGTACGTATCCGTTAACTTGTGTGCACACATCCTCTCACATCACTTGTATATATACATCAAGTTTATTTGCATACACACTCCTAGTGTCTGTACATATATGTAAATATCTTAACGTTACATCTCCTTAGACATTCTGTCTAAGCCACGCGGTTCTACGCTATTATTTGTAACCGCGTATACTATTTGTGCAGAATATACCATAATAGACCTTTACATCAGCGTCAGTCATCCTTGTAGGGTTGTGATCATCTCTTCGAGCCCCGGATCTCCACTAGTGAAGGGGTTAACGACGGTGACGGCCAGAATGCCAGTGGGCAATCCCGGTTATTGATTCGTTTTCTTCTAAACACTACGACTGGTCCTGCTCGTACACGTTACACGGAGAAAACTGGTGGCAGCGGTGGGATCTGGCCTGATCTACAACAGAAGAGAACAACCGACTACTAGAGATGACCGACAACCACGTCCTGCTGACAACTCCATTACCCATGAGTTCCCTAGCAACACCAAGGCGTACGAACATAGCGGGCCTACGAGCTATCCTACAGGGGAGGGAGCGATTGAGGACGGGGTTGCCTGGTTCAGCGACATCGTCGACGACAGAAGACGGGAGTCTGGTGGGAGTACCGTCCGAACTGTCAACGCCTGCCATCGTCGAGACTGAGACTTCGTCGACTATTCGAGTGCTACTAGAGGGCCTCAAAAGCTTACAGGCAGAGATGGAGACGATGCGGGCGACCTTCAATCAGACGACGATGGGAGCCCCAGCGCACACGTCCACGCCCAGGGCCGAAGAGTGTACTACCAGAACCCCCATAGGCCAGCCTGCACGGGAACAGACGATTTGCGACCGGGTCGCCGAAGGGCACCATTCAGCGGCTGATACCAGTGGGAGAGCCACAGTCACGACCATCCCTATTTCCCGTAAGACGTTGGTTAAGGCTTCGACCTACGATGGAAGTACGCCCTGGAGAGATCACCTGGTACATTTTGAATATTGCGCAGCCTTAAACCAGTGGACGCTGGAAGAGAAGGGACAACACTTAGCCGTCTCCCTGCGAGGGCCAGCACAACAGGTCCTCTCTAGTCTGAAGATGAAACCAGGGGAGGCAAATTTCATCTGCCTACGTGATGCCTTGGAGAGACGCTTCGCACCCCCTAACCAAACAGAGCTGTATAAGTCCAAGCTGAAGTCCAGGCGACGACTGAGGGGAGAGGATCTACCCGAACTGGGCCAAGCTCTGGTGAGACTCAGCCAGATGGCCTACCCAGACGCCGGCGATGAGGTCCAAGACACCCTAGCCCGTGACCAGTTCTTCGAGGGCATTGGAGAAGACCTACGGTTTAAAGTCTGGCAGTGCCGCCCGAAGTCCCTAGACGAGGCTGTGCATGCCGCCGTGGAAGTGGAGGCCTTCCAAGACGCCCAGCGTCGACGTCCCGACCCCACGGCCAGAGCCGCTGCAGGAGAAGACATCCCGACTGACGCTCCTGAGGATGACGAGGACGCGCAGACCCGATTGCGTGCAGAGATTGCTGCCCTGATGGAGGAATTTAAGAGGCGCTTCCCGGGACGGGGACGCTCAAGTTCAAGGCGGGGGCAGAGGGCGGGACGACAACCACGACGGGGATGTTGGAGATGCGGAGAAGACGGCCATTTTCGGGTGGCGTGCCCTAGACGTTCACCCTCCCCGCCCCCGAGACGACCGCCCGGGCCCGGGAATCCACCAAAGCCCCAGGGACCCAAGCCTGCACTTCGTAACCAGGGAGAAGCGGGGATATACCTACCCGCGTCCATCGGACCGGTGAAAGTGATGTGTTGTGTGGACTCTGGAGCATCTATCTCCTTGATCAGCCGCCGGATATGGGAACAGCTTGACCCAGATGTTAAACCAGTCCTTCGAGACTCCCGGTACCAGTCCATCAAGGTGGCTGACGGTTCCCATATGCCTTTACTCGGAGAGGGAGACTTCAGGATATCGATCCAGGGGACTGTGTGGAAGCACACGTTGGTTGTGGGAGATCTGTCCATTGACGCCATCTTGGGGTACGACTTCCTGTATCGCCACAGCTGTATACTTGACGCAAGGGGCCATCGATTGAAGCTGGGCGGCAAGTACCTGAAGTGCGAGGTCGTGGGGAGTTTCGATTGCTACCGGTTGGCCCTGGCTGAGACCATCACCATACCGCCCAGAACTCAGATGCTCGCCCCGGCCAGGGTGGGAGACGCACCGCCGGGGGAGATTGGACTAGTGGAGGGGGAGCTCGCATTTACCGAGAAGACCGGCCTGGTCCTGGCGAGAACACTCTCTCGTGTTGCATCTGATGGTAGTGTGCCGATTCGCATGCTGAACGCCTCCGACGAGTCTACAGTCGTCCATGCGGGTACCTTCTGTGGGAGTATGTCCACCCTAGGTGATGCCCCGGAAGAGCCTACGGAGCCGAGGGCGCGGACGACGACCCTGCCGGCATATATGCGGCCGGCGTTGGAGAAGTCCAAGGATGGCCTGAGTGCAGCCCAGCTGAGGGAAGTTGAACAAATGCTGAATAGACACGCTGGTTTGTTTGCGGCCGATGACGATGACCTGGGACGTACTACCAGGGTGCAGCATCAAATAAAGACGGGGAGTGCACCCCCGATTCGTATTCCACCTAAGTAGTAGGGTGTAAGCATCTGGAGCTTTTAGCGCTTCACTGCGCATGCGCGGAGTGAATAATTGGGTTGGCATAGGGGGGGTTCGCATGTCGTGAGTCAATGTAAATGAGGAGTATTTATGGAAATGAGGGGTGATTGTGATTATTCAAGATGGCGGCTAGTTTTTCTAGGTTATGGGTGGTCGGTTTCAAGATGGCGGTTAGTTTTTCTAGGTTAGGGGTGGTCGGTTTCAAGATGGCGGCTAGTTTTTGTATGTTAGGGGTGGTCGTATTCAAGATGGCGGCTTGTTTGTGTGTGTGATGGGTTTTTCCCCCTGGTTCATTGGTGTTGATTCAAGATGGCGGTTAGTTTTTCTAGGTTAGGGGTGGTCGGTTTCAAGATGGCGGCTAGTTTTTGTATGTTAGGGGTGGTCGTATTCAAGATGGCGGCTTGTTTGTGTGTGTGATGGGTTTTTCCTCCCTCTTCATTTGCATATGTTCAAGATGGCGGCTTGTTTTTCTAGGTTAGGGGTGGTCGTATTCAAGATGGCGGGTGTGATGGGTTTTCCCGAGTAGAATATGCAAATGAGGTGATTGATGCGCATGCGTGAGTGTATGCGCATGCGTGAGTCTATGCAAATGAGGGGTGATTGTATGTGTGCGCATGCGTGAGTGTATGCGCATGCGTGAGTCTATGCAAACGGGTGGTCGGTGTCCGTTTCCCGATCCCCGAGCTTTTCCCGATCCCCTCTCATTTGCATATGTCGTTTTTCAAGATGGCGGCTTGTTTTTCTAGGTTAGGGGTGGTCGTTTTCAAGATGGTGGGTTGTTTTTCTAGGGTGAGGGTGGTCGTGTTCAAGATGGCGGCCTGTTCTCGGTTGAAAATATGCAAATGAGATGAAATTGGCTATAAAAGGAGTTCATTTTTAGGGTAAGGGGTGTATTCAATCTGACTTACCTGACCTGCCTCCTAGCCAGCCAGTCAACCAGCCTGCCAGCCACGCAGTCAGCACAGTCATCCATTCACTAGACTATTACTCCGTAATAGTTTTTCACCAGCCCATAGTCATGACGTCGTCAACATTATTTTTAGTGAGGCTTGCCAAGTACCGTACTCGTTTGATTGATGAGATGGAGCATGTGGATCAATTATGTGATATCCTTATGGAAGAGGAAAACCTACTTCTGGAACAGTCTGTCGAAGAAATCATGGCGGAGAAAACTCCTTCAGCCCAAAACACAGCCCTCATCCATGAGGTACAGCAATTTACCTACTCTGGATTGTTAGCCTTCGTGATGGCGTTGAAGATAACGGGAAATACCGAACTAGCCGATCTATTTGAAGCCGACTACGACGACCACGAGGTTAAACAAGATGAAGATATCTTAGTGATGGACACTACCCCAGAGCGTACAGCCAGCAAACGTACGCACCCTACCCCAGAGAGTACACCTGCTAAACGTGCTGGCCGTGCCAAACGTCCCCGTCTAACACCGTTAGTAATGCCAGTGATTCAGGCGTCAGTAGTACCCCAGCAAGTGCCTGTGAAACAACAACAACAACAACAACAACTTCCTATGTCTGTCCAGGAGATCAACAATCTAATCGAAGCGGCTCACCAGACAGCCCAGAAGGACATGTGGGAGCTTTCGCCCTATTTAACTGTCAGTGTGAAAGACGAGGAAGTGCATTTTAATGCAGCGGGTTATCACGATAGACCTGGTAAGCATATTACCCTGAACTCGGACACCTGGCAAAAACTGCAGGCCCTTGATTACGCCATCGAAGTCATTATTCGCGACCAGGGAAGTGACGAAACGAAATTACATGTGTGTGACGACATTTATGTCAGTTGTGCTTATTTCAATGACCAGCTCTTGGTGCATATTCGAAAATGGCGAAAGAGATTAGATACTCAAGAGCTGGTGGCTTGTCCTCAAGGTGTCACATTGAAATTAACAGCGTGGCGGGAGTTGCAGAGTCTTACCAGTACAATTAGTCAAACTCTGGCCTACCAGGTGTCGAACTATATATATCAAAAGTACATTGACACAGTCCTGCAGCTCATCAGACCACACATGAACACTCTGGTAGCCTCATACGCGGGCCTGACTGAAGCATTACAGAAGGTGACCGAGACAGAAATTATTATGGCAGTGGTAGCGGCTTGTCCTGCTAAAATCCCCCGTGAAGAGGTTGTCACGTACATCTATACCCACCAAGGCCAGAAAGATGATGCTGAATTCAAACAAGTCTTGATGATGAACTATTGAGAACAAGGAAAACATGTATTCATCTGGAGAGAGATTGTATTACAAAAAAATTCAGAATTCACTGTTAATTGTATTAAAAATTCAGAATTCACTGTTAATTGTATTAAAATTCAATACTTACATATAATTGTATTAAATTCAATTATGAATACGTTCATTGTGTGTTAATAAAAAATAGTAATTAAAAAAAATGCTTAGTGTTCATTTTTTTACCCCTTTTAATAGTCAAATAGCTCCAAAACGCGTCTATTTCCATTCTTGCGCATGCGCAGAATGCTGATAGTTCAATCCACACCAGTCCATCAGATGGCCTTTCATTTCACCTTCACATTGATACCTCACTCGGCTCCATCGGGCCACTAGGGGCTTCCCTAACTCCAAAAAACACTATTTTGCAGATCGAAATCAATACCTGGTGTATGAAGATTTTTTTATTTTGAAGGTAGTGGGTCGGGTGCGGTATCAAATTGAAGCTGACGTGAAATGCTTCACAATGATACCTCACTCGTCTCCATTGGACCACTAGGGGCGCCTATAACTCAAAAAAGGATATTTTGAAGATGACGCATGCGCAGAATGCTGATAGTTCAACCCGCACCCAGTCTATCAGATGCTCCTTCACGTCACCTTCAATTTGACACCTCACTCGTTCCGATGGGTCCATTAGGTACGCCTCTAACTTCAAAAAGGCTATTTTTCAAGATTTGCTATTTTTTATATCATCTTCGCGCATGCGCATAATTACCCTAATTCAAGCCCACACCCAGTCTATCAGATGCTGCTTCACGTCACCTTCAATTTAATACCTCACTCGACCCGATTGCGCCATTAGGGACGCCTCTAATTCCAAAAAGGTTATTGGGGGTAGGTAATGGGTAGTGGGTATGGGGTTTTCTTATTTTTGCCGCTAGGGGCGCCCTAGTGGTCCAATCGGATCGAGTGATATACCATTGTGAAGCATTTCACGTCAGCTTCACTATGATACCTCACTCGGCCCTCTACCTCAAAATAAAATTTAAAACAACTTTTCCATCCATCCAAAAGATGGGTTTTTTACCACTACTACTACTACATATTGTGTTTGTTTACGTTTTGAAAAAAAAAATTTTTTTTTTTTTGGTGAAAAAAATTTTTTTGGGGAAAAAGATGCTGGGAGCTTGTGTTAAGTTTGCAGTGCTTTATGAAAGAAGTTTCTCTTTCGGAAAGATGGGTTGGCCCTGAAAAGGGCCGTTGATTAGTGTCACACGAGACACTTTTTAGGCGCGGAATATTCGCTTCACGCCTCCTATATGTTTTCTACATATGGGACATCGTATCTTCAAATGCACCTCTCCGGCGTCAACGCATCGGCATAGGGCTCCTTCACACGTCAGTTGCACCCAGCAATCCTTGCACATACATAGATGTCCACAGGGTAGTACGGCGTATAAACTGTCTTCATTTGTGCAGATGCTGCATTTTTTTATTTTTTCCTCAATAAGTCGTAGTTTCTTTTCTTTGACAATCATCTCTTCCATTCCGGACATTGTTGTTTCCATCATCAACATGGCTTCTCGCATGTCGATAATTTCTTCGTTGAGGCGTGATATCTCGTCTGTATGGCGGCATCGATGGGGTCCTCTTGCTTCAGCCGAAGTGGGTATACTTTCAGTCTCTACAGGTGAGGTAGTTGTGGCAGGTGTAGTGTTTAACCAGTCGCTGTCTTGTTCCCTCCCATCACGGGTGTCGTCCTCGTTATCTTGCTCTTGTATCACATCATGGTGAAGTTGTTGGGCCAGTTCTTCTGTACTTCTTATTAACCTCCCTTCATCTTCCATAACTCTTTCGAAACTGGTTTCAATAGTCATTCCGTCATGTTCTTCTCGGCTATATAGCTCTGTATGTTCCTCTTCTCTAGTCCCAGTCCTTGGATCTCGAGAATGATGGATGAACAAGGCACGTCGTCGTAAACTCATGATGTGTAGTTGTCAATAAATCTGAACATACTACACGTTATTTTTATAGTCGGCTGTGTGTGTGTGGTCGTATTCAAGATGGCGTCTTGTTTTTGTATGGTAGAGGTGGTCGTGTTCAAGATGGTGACCAATGCCACTTTCCCGATCCCCCTAGCATGTCACTCTCCCGATCCCCTATCCCTCATTTGCATATGGCGGTTTCAAGATGTTGGCTTGTTTTTGTAGGGTGGGGGTGGTCGGTTTCAAAATATGCAAATGAGGTCTTTGGGTTTTTTGCCAAAAATGTTGCCAGTTTCCCGATCCCCTAGCATGCCACTTTCGCGATCCCCTATCCCTCATTTGAACGGTGTCAGTCAAGTGTAAGATAGACTGGTCCACTGTGCTGTGTGACCATGGCCCAAGCATTAAAAATACCTATTTATTTTTCGATAAAACCCTAATAATTTTTCAGGGAACTATGATAAGACTGTAACCCAGTCTACACGTAATTTTTTAGCCAGGAAAATCAATTATTTTCCCATCTACCTGGGTTTTTCTCACTTCCGTACACGAATTTTATGGGTTTAAATCCCCAAAAAATTAATAAATATCTGCCTAGTTCTAACGTTATATTGTTCAATCTTTTATACTATACACTCAATTGCCTCAGTTGAATTTGCCATAAAAATATATGGGACACGCACAGTGATTGTAAAATGACAAGCTGTTTAAACTTGGAAAAAGAAACACAAATATTTTGTCGTAAAAAATATAGTCTACAGCTAAAATGGGTTCGCCGGGGTCCGCGTCTTTTACCCTATAAATAGCTGAGAATTTTTTAATTATTCACACTTGATGACTCAGTCATGGAGACACCACCTTGGACTGAAATCATGGATTTCGATACAGCCGACCTGTTTCCCAATGATCTTGATGATGAGAATCAACTCCTCCCCGGTATCATCAATTTTATAGACGATCAACCCTGGATAGATGAAATGATTAAGCAAATTATTCCATCAGCACCAGCCCGGAACAAGCCTGCAACTACGACAGACCCTCCAGAAACTAATTTATTCGACCTTGCAGCCCCTACCGATGTTAATCCAGCCGAAGAAACCCATATAGACAACATAGACAGTCTGCTAGCAACGCTGTTGAATCAACAAGATGAACCGCTACAAGAGACTACACAAGAAAATGATGAGGAAGACTCCAGAAAAACAGAAAAAGATTTGAAGAGGCCAAAACAAGCAGAAGATTTGAAAAAAGGGGAAGACGCAAGACAAGAAGATTTGAACAGGGAAGAAAACACAACCAGGCCAAAAAAACAGAGAAAAGCTACAACACCAAGCCGACGAACAGTGACGAATAAAACGCCCAAGAAGACAAAACTCCACGACGCAGCGTATTATGTATGGGGAATTACAACAAAAACCTTGGGATGCCACACCGAACGAAAAAAAAATTTGTATATTCATTGCGTTGAGTGTGCAAATCCGTTTTCAAAGTATGCGATCGGCCCATGTGGACATTTAGCACTCTGCGAAATTTGCATCCACCGTCAAGCCGGACTACCTACCTGTGTACCGTACAACAACACACCTGTACAGTGTGAATTACTACTTTTAACCTGTCCCGTATGTGTTGAGAGAAGAATGGCCCTGTCAACGAAGTAAATGGCTATATTTACTACAGATTCCAAAGGTTTTTTTAAAAACCACCCATGTTTTCCGAAAGGGAACTTCTAACTATGCACAAAAATTAAACACGAGAATCACAGCCCTGTGTTCGTTGAAAATAAATGCCCCACGCTTATGAAAATAAATTTTTATAAAGTCCATTATACCCTCGCATTGTAATATTAAATTAATGGACATAACCCCCACGCTTATCAAAATAAATTTTCCTACCCCTTATACCGGGGTTTTTAAAACAATTTTTAAAGTCCCTTATCCCTGAGACTATGTAATATTAAATTAATGAGGGGGGATAGAGAAAAAAGAAAAAATAAATCCTGTGTATAAGAGATTCGTTCTGACAAGAACGGTTGATAGTGGCCAGGGGTTGTATTTTTGGGTGAATGCAGTATGCTAAGAAAGGGGAAAATGTGGGACATTCTGTGCTTATATAATTGATGTGCTCAAGTTAGAAAAAATCATCCTCTTTCGAAGGATTTTTTTTTTTTTTTTTTATATTTTATTTTTTGTCCTGACAAGGACAGTTTATTATTTTAACGTCTTTTTATTGACGAGAAGTAGCCTACTTTCTATACTGTGTGTCTGTGGCAGGTGAAATATCCCTCCTCATCACGGGTGTAGTAATGCCTCATTACTGGCCTGTCATCATCTTCATCTTCACTACTGTTAGCCATAATTGGTAGTCCATCCAGAAAATTAGCTGGAGCTATCACTGTGGTTGACGGGGGGTCAGGAAACACCGGGACTGGCAGCTCTTGAAGAGGGAACGGGTTCGGTGGGGTTGACTCAAATGGTTGCACCGTCATTACGGGAGGTGGAGTGGTACGTCTGTTTTCATTCATTACCCTACTCAATAGGTAGAACCAACCCGGCTCGTCCACTGTACTGCTTGCGGCATTCAGTAAATTCCTAACATTCTGGGCGGTGGTCGTCTGCTGTGTGTTTCCATCCCAGCCCCGCAGCATGGCTGTCCAGCTCCGAAATTCCTGCTGCCAAAACGATTTTATTTCTCGTTTCATCCTTCTTTGTTTGTCCCTGGTCAAATGCGGGATATCTTCTCCCTCGTCATCCTCGCTCTCCTCTATTCTTCTATTCATTGGTCGTCTTCTTCTTGGCATCGTAGCTTCACTGGAAATTGTGTTGTTGTTGGCCATGGTTTCTTGAGAACGTCAAAAAATTTGTGGTAAAATTATTCCAAAGGGGCGACTATTTATGCACATCGCGCGGACCCAGGCGATAGCAATCCAAATGGCAGAGGAAACAAACGCTCTCTAAACTCTGGGTGTGTTTCTTAGGAATTTATAAACGATTGTTAGTGTACAATAACTGTCAGGCCCCCGTAGAATTTTTAGTTCTAATTCAGCTCACTTAAATCAAGGGCTCCTATTAAAAATTTCAGCCCTGTAGCCCTTGTCTACATTATGAATTTTAATTTTTTACTGGGTTCTCGAGCCTTCACGAAAATACACAAAACCCCGCACATTAAAAAATAATTAAGTTTCCCCATTAAAATAGTGTAAGTCTCTCAATGAGTACTCGATACGCGTGCCCTGAAAATTCCAGTTCGTTTCGATCATGAGAATTGTAGAAAAATGAACAAAACAGACCCTTGGATTACGCTGCGAAAACACAAGCTAGGCGCCAATCTTTGCAATTTATCCAAAGTCACGCGCGCAGTGAGGTCGTGTTGAAAAGTACCAGCGGGTAAATGTATCACTACACGCATACACACAAATCCCTGCAGAGTAGTGCCCCCTTATTCGTTTGGGACCCAAGAGTTATCCTTTTACTTGCTTCTGAGTTTGACTATTTTTACAGCGGTAGGCGTGTTGTTTGGGAAATGATGAGCACTTCCCAGACGCTGTTAACCCTGCTAATGTATTATTTTTAATTCTCGTAGGTGTCCAGACTATTAATTGATGCACTCGGGGTGCGTCTAAAAATTAATTGCCGTGTCAAATTAAATTTCCCAGGGATATTTTTTTATTATAACCCCCCAGGCCAGATAGGGTTAACAATGAAAAATATAGAATCGCTCTATATACATGTGTGTGGGTTAATATTTGTATCATTGTTCAATATGGCATCACCGGGCAAAGAGCTAGCGTTCTTTCAAGTCACGTCTAAGGTGCTTGTTATAGTATATCAACATGAATTACACCTTATAGAAGAGCACCCGATCCAAGTCAAATTAATTTTAAGCCTGACCGGCTGGACGGAATTGACACGTGTATTACAATCCAAAGAACCTGAAGTAGATTTTTTACCTGTCGGTGAGAATGTGTATCTGCGCCGGAGTAGAGAGGTTTCATTTTTTCCACGGTTAGAACAATGCGGTGGAAGCGGTATTGTACTTTGGCCAGCATTATGGACGGCGCTGAAATCTATTATTCACCAAGTGGACGATGTACTGTACCCGGAAAACCAATCGATCATTGCCCGTACGTTAACCCCGGGATGTACTATTATAATATACCCAGATCGCCTGGAACTTATTGACGATGATACGCGTTGCTGGTCTAGCCCCGAACCTGCGCGTGTGACATTATCGCCCCAAGGCTGGGCTACCTTGAAACGCGTCTTATTCGGTGATTTGGATGGAGATACTATATACCTGTATGATAATGTATACATTTTTCGCGGCCCTTTTTTTGCCCGTTTGATCTCTCTCAAACGAGGCGGCGGATTTACGTTGGAGCCCGAGCTGTGGACGGCTTTGCAAAAAATAGTTCCGGTGGTGGATAAAGCATTTTCTGCACACGCTCTCACAGAATAGGGCCTATAAATACCAGGGGTGAGAGAGCGTGTGTATCATTTTCCCTTGGACATTGAGAGAGAGAGAGCAAGCATGTCGCTATCACTACGAGCCATTTTGCCTCTTACACCCAGTGTGCGCCTATACGTGTATGCAGATAAATTGAAACTGGTGCAAGACGATCTAGCTATTTACTGGACCCCCGCGGAAATGCTATGGAATCCCGTGACACTAGAGCGTGATGGGTGGAATAAGTTTAAACGGGTATTGAGCGGCGAATTGGATGGAGAGCTCATTCATCTGGATAATGCCATGTACGTGTATACCCTAGCACCCCATCGCATACGGATAGGTCGGTACAAAGATTCGCGCAGTATCAGCCTAACTCTCTCTGTGTGGACAGCCTTGAAGAAACTAATGCCTATTGTCGATCAGTTAATGTCACCCGACGATCGGTCCCCTGCGCATATAGCGTGGGTTCGGGCTATAGAAGAGGCGTTCGCTGAACCGAATGAAAGACTACATAAGGCAGAATTTTGTTTCTGTAAACCTACAGCCGGGGAAAAAAGGCCTATATGTAAACAATGCAGAGCGGCTAGAAGATCAATACCACCCTGGGAAGAGGTCGACTCACATGGGACGGGAGCGAACTCACCTCGGGAAGAAATCGACTCACCTGTGACGAACGAAGAGATCGACTCACCTGTGACGAACGAAGGGGAAAAAGTGCATGATGCGGCGGCGGTGGCGGCAGTCGAAAAAAAGGGAGACGTCTATTAACAAAGTATTAACTGATTTGTATTATAATCCAACGAGTGCAGCTGCCTATAGTGGTGTGGGGGCATTGACTCGAGCGAGCCAAGGCATTAGTCGAAGTGAAGTTCGAGACTGGTTAAAAACTCAGGACACCTACAGTGTACATCGAGCTGTCCGACGTCATTTTCGTCGTAACCGGGTCATCGTCGGCGGCATCGACGCGCAATGGCAAGCGGATTTAGTGGACATGAGTCGATTTGCACGTGAAAATGATGGATACCGGTACATATTGACCTGTATTGATATTCTATCCAAATATGCCTGGGTGCTGCCCGTACGTACCAAAACAGGAGAGAATCTCATAGCAGCGTTTCAACAGATTTTCAAGACAGGGCGTAAACCTCTTTATTTACAAACAGATGAGGGCACAGAATTTCTCAACCGACCCTTTCAAGCTTTTCTGAAGAAAAAGAAGGTATTTTTTTTTCACACGTACAATGAGACGAAAGCCTCGGTAGTGGAACGCTTTAATCGCACCTTCAAAGGACGGATGTATAAATATTTCACGGCTCAAAACACACGACGCTACCTGGATGTACTCTCTCAACTGGTACAAGGCTACAATCGGGCTTTTCATCGCAGTATCCAACGAGCGCCCCGTACCGTGACAGAAGGGAACGAACATCAAGTCCGTGCTACGCTATACTCCTCCTCCAGTCCATCCTTGACGGCCCCCCGTTACAAACGGGGAGATACGGTGCGGATCAGTAAAGTGAAAGGTCAATTTGAGAAAGGCTATTTACCCAACTGGAGTGACGAACACTTTGTCATCGTGCGCCATAAACCACGACAACCCCATGTCTATGAACTGGAAGATCTACAAGGTGAGAGACTGCAAGGCACGTTTTACGAGGCCGAATTACAACCTATAGTGAAAACACCGAAAGACTACTACACGGTGGAAAAGATTTTGAAAACGGAACGTCGACGTGGGATTCCCTATCATTTCGTCAAATGGCAAGGATGGCCTCGTTCCTTTAATTCCTGGGTATCCGGCCGTGACATGAAACGACTATAAATGCTAACGCCTATCACCACCCGCCTTCAGTATAGGATTTTGTACCATGGATAGTACACGTCGTCTACCCGTATTGTTACGAACTCGAAAAGCACAAGTCGGTACTGTGGTGTGTCTAGTCGTGGTTCTGGGTACGTTATTTACCGGTGTGTTCTACGATTTATCCTACGTGATATCCTGTTTCAACACCCTGCGTTCTGCATCATCATCCACCACGACCCCACTGCCTACACCAGCCCAGACGTCAAGGGTCCGCCACGTCTCAACGCAGACACCTACCACACCACCACCGTCTACTCCAGTCATCACTACTACTAGTACTACGTTACCCCGCTACATCGAGCTATCCACCTTCACGCCCCGTACTACTACTTCACTACGTCATCTTCCCTCCACCTTGAGAAGCGACCAGCCTTCTACTACTACCTCATCACCACCTAGTACCACCACCTTGAGAAGCGACCACCAGCCTTCTACCTCATCACTACCTAGTACCACCACCCACACGGTGCTCAACCGTTTTGCAGTGGATCCCCGTGCATCACGCCCTTTACCCCGACAACGGTTTCCCTTCCAGTACTATCCTCTGCGCCATTCCCCGACAACTGGGGGTGGGCTTCTAAAACGTGAAATCAACCCCTAAAATGGACCCACGATGGCAGCATCCCTTCACCTGCCTCATCGCTGGACCGACCGGGTCAGGAAAATCACACTTTGTTCAACGTCTCATCCAACATGGAGCCGCCCTGATTTCACCGCCTCTAGCGCGTATCCTGTGGTGTTATGGCGCTTGGCAGCCCGCGTACGAAGCACTGGCCCGTGTCCCGGGACTCACCTTAGTGGAAGGCTTACCGCCTGAAGATGTACCCCCAGACACCTTGGTGGTCATAGACGATCTCATGACGGAAACGGACAGTCGAATCACCCGTCTATTTACCAAAGGCAGCCATCATCGGCGGTTGAGCATCATTTACATTGTACAGAATCTTTTCAGTAAGAACAAAGAACATCGGAACATTAGTTTGAATGCTCAATATGTGGTGTTATTCAAAAACCCCAGAGACGCTTCGCAAATTACCCATCTCGCTCAACAGATGTACCCCAAGAACACGGCCTTTGTACGCGAAGCCTTTGAAGATGCCACCCAACCGGCGTACGGCTATCTCCTCATCGACTTGAAACAAGACACGCCCTCACCCCTGCGATTGCGGACCCTGATTTTTCCCGGTGAACTACAGACGGTGTACACCCCCAAATGAGTGAGGATAAAAGAAGAAGACCACGGTCGCTAGCCCTCATTCAACATGTCTGCACGCGTACGCAAGCACGCCCCCGCATTGCGCGTACTCCGCAGCGCGCCCCCGGAAGTGGCCCGGGCCCTAGTGCGCGGCGCGGATCCCGATTTGGTGCGATGTTTGTGTGAAGTCGCTCATAATGTATTAAAAGGCAATGTCCCCCTCAGTCCTCTGCAGAAAGGGAAATTGCAACGGCACAAGGCAGGTCTCCGAACATTGGTCAAGAAAACGGGCAGTGTCAAGCAGAAGAAACAGGTGTTACAGCGCGGTGGATTTCTCGGCGCACTCCTCGCGCCCTTAGCCGCTACCGTACTAGGTCCGTTACTCGGCTCCATCTTGGGACGCTAATATGGAACATACGAAAAAAATGATGCTGGTCGAACCTCGACTGTTACAGAGTTTACAATCCCCCTACCCCGTCCCGGCCACCGTGCAACAACTCCAGTCTCTGGATGAAGAAATGAATAATATACTGCAACGTCGATTGCCCGATCACGAGAAAATTCAACTCTACCATCATACGCTGAACCAGTACCAGACGTTTATGGATCAATATAGAGGGGGAGGCGGAAGTAGTACTAGTACGCCACCACCACCACCACCCACCACCACACCCACACCCACACCCTCACCTCAGCTGGAAGAAGAAGTGTTGAACAGTGTGCCTAAAGCCTACAAGACCAAAGCCCGTTTATTGTTGGAGCGGGTGAAACAGCATGCCGATATGAGTTGGAACGCGGAAGGAAAACTACTGATTCGAAACCAAGTGGTACCGGGGTCTCATATGACCGATTTGATCAATGATATGGTGCGTGCTCGCAAACACTCTAATCCCCCGGGCTGGGAAGTCTTTGCTCAGGCGTTAAAAGACAATCACATCCCACAAGAATTGGTAGGAAATCCTAACCGTTGGGCCTTTATGTCGAACACCCGACACCAACCATCACCACCACAACCCTCTGCCTCTTGGGAGCCCATGTCACCCCCCAAAACACCCTCCAAAACACCCCAACCACGACGAAGGGAGTTTAACGCATCTAAGGTACAGCGACGATCACCACGCGCCCGTAAAGCACCCAAGGCCTGGGAATCTTTATAAAAACCCGGTGCAGAAGCCAGAACCACTCAGTCGTCATCATGTTTTACCTGACGTTGCCCAGTAATAGTTCACTCGACGTGTTTCCTGACAACACCTTGACCAAGTATGTCACGCAATTACCACAACCGTTACATTTATCGGGGCGATGGGAATGTGGACTGGTGGAGATTCAATACCCTTACTCATGGTACAACGTACAAGACGGTGAAGTATGGTACGAAGTGGTCTACGAAGATAAAATCTACAGACTCACTCTCCCTGCAGGCCAATACGATACGCCGCAGAAGTTCGTACAGGCTCTGAATGCCTTGATGGAGTACAAGACTTTAAAGGAGAGCGTGGCTGAGGCAACCACCCTGACAGCCTTACGCTTCAAGAAAAACATAGTCTTCGAGGTCAACGTACACAACGACAAGAGCTGTCTCCTGCTGACCTCTGTCGTGAGAGTGAAACTCAGTTCTACACTACAGGAAATGTTAAGGCTGCCTCACCACGTCATATACAAGGGAGCCACCATTGTCTACGGGACCCATTTGATGGATATGAAAGTAGGTAGGTACGGACTGTACGTCTACTCGGATGCCGTGGACAGCCATATTGTGGGTGATGTGAACACACCTCTGTTACGGGTGGTGCCCATTAGCAAAACGTATGGCGAACAAGCCACCCACAGTTTCAACCCTATCATGTTCCTG
>JAVTVY010016525.1:0-62929 GCA_036873755.1 Hanleya hanleyi | reverse complement strand
AAATACTCTGTAACAACAGCACATGGTTCTCTAAGTCCTTAATAAATCCTTGGGCATGGTAATCCCTCTAACAATTCAGTCCCCCTATTAAAATTCAGTCTGGGGACAAAATTCAATCAGCTGTTCTAATAAATTTGATCACTCTCTAAAATCATTGAAATAACAAAGAAACAGTACTTAGATTATCTACAGGATTTTGAACCATTTTGTTAAAAGTGATCGTAAATTCTCATTTATAGTTTCCATCAAATGAACAGTGTCAGAAAATATTTATTGTAATTTTTTACGATTTTATTACACAGAGTAAACTGCAAATAAAGCGTGGTATTCTATGGTGGTCTGTTGCAATCACATTTAGGTTCAGGGATGTCACACTGCCTTAATACATATATTTTAAACTGGGTAGGCACTTTCCAATGCTTGAGCCCTCCAGCTTAGAGCAGCAGGGTTTACCATACCATGTTTGTCTGGCACAGGAGGTAGATTAAAGTACCAAACAGATTGGGCTCTCTGAGGATCCATTGTGATCAGTGTCTGTAGAACCTAATTTTCAAAATTCGAAATTCAAGAAATTTTGTAGTTTTGGTTAGGTTTTTGTTAGGATTAGGGTTTTGTTAGGGTATGTTTGTTTGGGTCATCGTCGCCCTGTGACCAATAAGGTTAGGTGCGACGTTAAAATTCAAACAACCAACCAACCAATCCAATGCTTGATTCAAGCTTAAGGTGTGTATACTTTGAGTTTCAACAGGGACTCACTGTTCCAGTGTGCATGTTTCACCAAACGGGGAAATTAAATGCAAGATTCAAAATGACTGGACACTTATGAGTTACCATCTCTCAGATTTTGGTGAAACATGCACATTGGAACAGTGAGTCTGTGTTGAAACTGAAAGTATACACACCTTAAGCTTGAATCAAGCATTGGAAAGTGCATACACAGTTTGAAATATATGTATTAAGGTAGTGTGATGTCACTGGACCTAGATATGATTGCAACAGGCCACCATAGAATACCATGCTTAATTTGCAGTTTACTCTGTGTAATAAAATCGTAAAAAATTACAATAAATATTTACTGACACTATTTGCAACGCTCTTTCATCTGATGAAAACTTTACTTGAGGGTTTATGATCACTTTAACATCTTGTTCTAATAAATTGAATCACCCCCAGATTTTATGGTGGGAAATTTCACTTCCTGTGATTGAATTATTAGAGAGATTACCGTACATGTGGATAATTTCCCATAATATATTGCTTGGAATTATCTTTAGAAATAATGAATGTTTACATGTACTTCACTCCATATGCATGCAGATAGGATGCTTCATTGATCATATTCGATCAACTGTATCTAGTTTTTACCCCTCGGCCAACTTTGGCCTAGGGGTATTGTCGTCATCATGTACGGCTGTCCGTCCGTCCGTACGTCCGTCCGTTACCACGATATCTACGGAACCGTTTCATGCATGGCAACCAAACTTGTTACATCTATTTATCTTCACGTAAATCAGAAGCCTATCAAAAATGAGTCATCTCGGACAATATTTTGCAGAGTTATGCCCCTTTTTGTCCCCCGCTAATTAGTAGGGACTTAGAAACACCGGTGTCCGTAATTCCGTAAGATTTCCTTGTCCGGACAATAACTCGTGAAAGATTTAACCGATCAACTTCAAACTTGGGGTGTGCCTTGACATTGGCAAGAGGACGGTTGGGATTGTTTTTCAGCAATGTGCGTAATCCAATATGGCCGCTGTCAGCCATTTTGGAATATAAGCAGTTGGATCTTAGATTTTCTTGTCCGGACAATAACTCGTGAACGATTTAACCGATCAACTTCAAACTTGGGGTGTGCCTTGACACTGGTGAGAGGACGGTTGGGATTGTTTTTCAGCAATGTGCGTAATCTAATATGGCCGCCGTCAGCCATATTGGATTATGAGCAATTGGATCTTGTCCGGACAATAACTCGAGAAAGATTCAACCGATCTACTTCATATGTGGGGAGTGCCTTGACATCGGTGAGAGGATGGTTGGGATTGTTTTTCAGCAATGTGCATAATCCAATATGGCTGCCGTCAGCCATATTGGATTATAAGCGGTTGGATCTTAGATTTTCTTGTCCGGACAATAACTCGTGAACGATTTAACCGATCAACTTCAAACTTGGATTGTGCCTTGACATTGGTGAGAGGACGGTTGGGATTGTTTTTCAGCAATGTGCGTAATCTAATATGGCCACCATCAGCCATACTAAATTTCATTGGATTTTAAGCAGTTTGATCTTGTCCGGACAATAGCTGGAGTACGATTCAATTGATCTACTTCAAACTTGGGGAGTCCCTTGACCTTGGTGAGATCCCGGTTAGGATTGTGTTTGATGAATGAGCATAATCCAATTTGGCTACCATCTACCAGCGATATTGCATTTTAAGCAGTTGCATCTTGTCTGGACAACAACTCTAGAATAATTCAACTGATCGACGCCAACTGCAGTCGTCTTAGATTTTCAGCATTTAGATCTTGACTGGACAATAACTCTAGAACGATTCAACCAATCTACTTCAAACTTGGGGAGTGCATGGACATTGGTGAGAGGAAAGTTGGTATTATGTTTTATGGATGTGCATAATCCAATATGGGTGCCATCCGCTGTATTAGATTATGTTAAGCTCATCAGCGATATCTCCATTTTCAAATCATACTCTTCATCAATGATATGAGATATCGACAAAAAAAAATCGACCATAGAGGTCCATGGCCCCCGCAGCAGCAGCGCCAGTTATGGTGGACGTGTTACAGTAGTTTCTCTTGACCTGAACTAGATGCCTATCGAAAATGAGTCGTGTCAGAAAGTATTTTGCAGAGTTATGCCCCTTGTCTAATAAAATCCACTAATTCCTACTGTCACCAACAACAGACATGAGAACAACAATTGACCACATCTGTCCAAACATTCCAAACGTGCAGTGTGGTGTTTCAGAGACCTATTACTCCTTTCATAAGGCTGTCTGGGTCGCATTCAATTAAATATCTCCCACAAAAGGTGCGTAAACAGTTCATTCATTGAAGTTATTGATCTTTTACCATTAAAGTTCCATTAACAGTTATTCATCCCTCCCAAAAATGGACTGCTAACCATTCCCCCACCTGATTGATCTTATTCTACTAATATGATTCACTCATCTTGTTCCACTAACAAGTTTTTTTATCAGTAATTATAATAAACAAAATTTATTCACAACATGATTTGTAGTTTTACTTTTTTGTTTTGCTAACAACCTAACCTAACAACACTTTTTAGTTGCCACACGTCATTTTATATTCCCACCGCTTAAATGTTTCCCCAAATTTGGCTCTCTTCTAATGATTTCCATTTCAGCAATTTTAGTTGTGTTTACCAAGATATGACAAACGTATATCTATAGTGTATGTATTTATTCCAGAAACAAATTAATTTAAGGGGAAGACTTTTTTTTTTTCAAAGAAAGTACACTTACAATACCAGGGGTAAATATTTCTTCCCACAAGCCAATCAATTGGTAGAGACACCCTTACATTATAATGGCTGGGGTTCAGAGCCGAGGGGTTTCGATAGCGCAGCTTCATGTTGTGGACTTAATATAGTAGCCTATTTTAAATGTACAAGAAATTGGGAAAGATTGCACCTTTGAGTCTACTTGTAACTTGTATTGGGGTCCGTCCATCCGACTTCTTTTCTGGACAATAACTTCTGCAAAACTGAACAGATTCTTTTCAAATTTGGTATGTGGGTACCTCGCCTCAAACTCACATGAGATTGATTTTCACTCGGATCTGCTTATAGGTGGCACCACCTGGGGGCCAAATTTTGTTTCTGTACAATAAATTTTGAAGAATGGATTCTTTCCAAATTTGGAATGTGGGTACCTTGCCTCAAGATCTTGCTTGGAATTGTTTTTCGTGCCGATCCACCTATAGATGATGCCGCCTGTGGACCAAGTTAACATTTCCAATTTCCAAAAACAACTTCTGAAACCCTCAATTGTGGGTACATTGCCACTGGATCTCACTTGAGATTGCTCTCCATGCCAGGTACTGAATGTTACTGTTCCAAGCCAAATCAATTGTTTCAACATCGGGGAGCTTCAATCCCTCGGATTTTCATTTAATATTCTCATTAACAATTTAGTTTGCTACCTAAGTCTTAAACCTGCTTTAATTAATCCCTTTAATCCCTTATTAATTGCACAATCAAACGTAGAAAACGGAAGTTTAAAAGAAAAAGTTAACTCCCCTAGGAGAGAGTTGTCCGCCCCTAGGAGAGCTCTTCATTCAATTCCAGCGTGGCCACTATAAAGGCGACTGTAGCCTCATTCCTATCCTCTTTCTCTTGTTTGCTCGAGCAGTGCACATCTAGGGAAGTATTCAGAGGCAATCTTACAACATTGGTTGTTGTTGTCTCGCTGGTGTAATATCCTTTATCAAGTGTTGTTTTTGTTATTCATTCGGAACTTACTGTATTATTATGTCTGAAGTTCCGACTGGTATTCCTTGTCGTATGTGCGGGAAAAATTTATCCCCTTTAGACGCTCATACGGCTTGTTTGTCTTGTAAAGATTTATGTTACCGGGCGTCCACGTGCGCGGAATGTGTATTATGGAATCCGGCGGCCTGGAAGAATTATGCCCAGGCCCGTCGGGCTTTTCTGTTACATGCTTGTGATGACCCGTCTTTGTCGGAGATCGACAGACGGGTCTTAGAGATTTCTTTGGTTAATGATGTAAAGTGTAATGAGGATCTTGACCGAGCTGGTCAAGACCCTCAGTCTCCCGTGTCAGTTTGTATACCTCCAAGCGGTACCGTCCTACACGATGATAATTCCAGGTTGCTAGACAGCTTGACCCGGTCCGGAGTTTCATTGTCTAGGGTCGATCCAAAACCAGTTCCTTTGTTACGCTCAACAAAGGCCAGGTCGGTCAAGCCTGGCCAGTCTATTGTTCCCGTCGAACAAAAGGAATCTTCACCCCAGGTTATTTCTCCTTTACCTATCGGTTCTCCACATGTATCTGTTAGTAGGAAGAAATCAAAGAAACGACGTAGAGTGTCAATTTCTCCTTTACAGGTTAAGACTAGACATAGTTTTCCTAGTTCTGAAAAATCTATGGAAGCCTGTTCGGTTCTACCATTAAGTGTTCAGGTTGTGGGCTTACGAACATCAATCCCCGCAATTGTTGATTCTTCACATCGTCGTTCACATACTGCTACACGACACTCAAGTTCACATTACCATTCACGTTCTCGTACACAACGCTCGGGTTCACCACCTCATCGTTTGTTTTCACCTGTTCGTGATTTTATTGCCCCGGTTCGACGATCTCATTCTCCGATCCGTAGTGCTCGTCCACCGGTTCATTTTGGTACTAATTTACGGCGCTCCCGTTCTCCGGTACGCCGTTCTCGTACGTCGACAGTTCAGTCTCCTGATCCTTCTCACCGTTTCCCTAGGGTTTCGGCTCCCTCTGATCAAGATTACCATGTTCATTATCAACGAGCCCCTGTCCTTGATCATTCGGTGGATCATGATTTATCGTCTTGTTCTCAGTCTCCGGTTTCGTCGAGTGAGTCGGATGATTCTTCTTCCTCTCGGATTAGTGTCAAAGATACGTCGAAGATGGATCATTTGCTTAGTATGCAGGCGCTTTTAGCGTTGGTTCCGGATATGCCCGTCCCTTCGAAGGTTGGTTCTTCTAGTGATAAGTGCCGGACAGCTGCGGATTCTGCATTAGCTACTCCCAAGCCGGGTGTTCCTCGGTTTACATGTGCTCCGTCACCAGCATGGGCGGATCATTTAGACAAATTTGATCGTCAATTACAAGATGACAATAAATTTAAGAAGCCTCGTTTCCGAGTTCCCCATGGTCTTCATGATAACGTGTTACCTGACAAACCACCCAAGCGTGATCGAGATTTATCTCAGGTTTCTAAATCAGTTAAGTCGACTCCACTTGAATTCAATTCCAAATTTGTGGAGAATATCCAAGAGATGTTATTGGCAATCCAACGTGCTTCTTCAGTCACTGATTGGTTTTTGTTGGCTACTTCGCGGATTGCTTTGGATCCTGAGTTACGCCTGGACGATGGATCGACTTCTTTGTCTCCGGGTCGCGTTGCTTATTTGCGGGGTTTCATTGAAACCCTAGTGCAGGCTAACCATCAAGTTATTGAGGCCACTTCTTATTCATACGTTTCGCTTCTCCAAGCGCAACGCAACGCCTTACTTAAGGCTGTCAAGCCGGACGTCTCCTTTATGGTT
Organism: Hanleya hanleyi; assembly: GCA_036873755.1. Taxonomy (NCBI): domain Eukaryota; kingdom Metazoa; phylum Mollusca; class Polyplacophora; order Lepidopleurida; family Hanleyidae; genus Hanleya; species Hanleya hanleyi. Next base: position 56,634 of record JAVTVY010016525.1, on the reverse strand, counting down.
AAGGATTTTTTGCTTCATCAACCATTAGCATCCAGCGCCATTTTCAACAATTCTATTGAGTCCGTTGTACCTGTCATCCGCGAGGAACGTACTGCGCGCTTGATTGGGGCTGTTGCTCGGGGTGGTTCGTCGGATCGTCGCCCGAAGCGGGGTCGTAACTCCTCTTCCACCCATCAAGATGGCGGCGCTCGGGGGAGGTTTCGGGGTATTGACAAACCTCCACGCCGAGGTCGCCGTTCCTTTCGTGGTAAATCAACCAAGAGGGGTGGTCGTTCCAGTAAATGACTATCAAGTTCCCGTATCCGATCAAGCCGAAGTTTTGCAGCCTCCTACTTTCCGGTCGTTCAGTCATCATGTTGTGGGCGGCCGCCTTCAATACTTCGTAGACAATTGGCGCCTCATCACCGACGACACCTGGATTTTGAGAGTTTTGGAGCGCGGCTTCCTGTTCACTTTTCGTTCTCTACCCAAACTTATCGTTTGGCCACGCCCATCCCGCCTACCAGTCTCCGCGAGTCACGTGCAGACTCTTCTGTCGTCAGTCAACACGCTCATCGAGAAGGGAGCGGTCAGAGAGTTACCGCCGACAGAGGACAGTTTTGGGTTTTACAGCCACGTGTTCCTGGTTCCCAAGAAAGACTCGCCCCAGATGCGGATGGTGATCGATCTAAAAGTGTTAAACAAGTTTCATCTCGCCCCCCCCCCTCATTTCAAGATGCCGACTGTTTCATCGATTCGGGCCCGTGTACATCTTCGGGATTGGCTGGCCTCAGTCGATCTGCAGGACGCGTATCTTCATGTTCCAATTCATCCTCGTCATCGCCGTTATCTCCGCTTCGTTGTCAACGAACGCCGGTTCGAATGGCAGGTTCTCCCATTCGGGGTCAACATAGCCCCTTGGCTGTTTACCCGCATTACCTCACCGGTCATGGCTTTTCTACACCTGCGGGGTATTCAGATAGAGGTTTATATAGACGACATCCTCCTATGGGCAGCGGACGAGTCCCGTCTCAACGTGCAAGTCCAGTTCACGCTTCTGGTCTTACGTCATCTAGGATTCATCCCTCATCCTCTCAAGTCAGAGTTGGTCCCGGCTCAAGTTCGCCGTTACATCGGCGCAGTGTTCGATACTCATCATCAACTGGTATATCCTCCGGAAGATCGTTGGGACAAAATTCAGCTGTTGATCCGAAAGTTTTTGTCATCAACGTCACGGACACGTCAACAGTGGCAAAGTTTGGTAGGTTTGCTCACTTCCACTCAGGACCTAACTCATTACGGCCGACTACAGGTGCGTCCACTACAGTATCATCTGTATCCTTACCTACAGACTCCTTCCATCAATCCAGCGGTGCCGGTATTGACGTCTCTTCATCCATATCTGATCTGGTGGCAATCCCGGCTCAACGTCATGCAGGGCGTTCCATTCCGTTTTCCGGCTCCGAGTCATCATCTGTACACCGATGCGTCCGAGACCGGTTGGGGTGCCCATCTGGACGAATTAGTAGTATCCGGCAGATGGTCAACGTTGGATGCCAGTCTTCACATCAACCTTCTGGAGATGAAGGCAGTCTTTCTGGCGGTGCAACATTGGAGTCATCGTCTCATGTACTCGTCTCTTCTCATTGCGACGGACAATTCCACAGTGATTGCTCACATCAACAAGTTGGGAACAACACGCTCGCTTCCAATGTTTCGCCTTGTGTGGGATCTCTACGAGTGGACTCGTTTTCATCACATTCATCTACACGCCCGCCATGTTCCGGGTCGGCTCAATGTCTTAGCGGACAGCTTATCACGTCCGGACACCGTTCTTCAGACCGAGTGGCAACTTCATCCGGAGGTGTTCCAGCAGATCTCCACCATCTGGGAGTCGCCGCTGATCGATCTGTTTGCTACGAGAAACAACGCCCAATTGACCCTGTTTGTCAGTCCGATTCGGGATCCTCAAGCCTTCGACATCGACGCCCTGTCAATCAATTGGGACAACTTCCTGGCTTATGCCTACCCGCCGATCGCCCTAATTCTGGAAGTACTTCAGAAGATTACCCGTCACGACTGCATCATTCTACTCATAGTCCCGTGGTGACCTCGGCGACAGTGGTTTCCGGTATTGCTCCCGCTTCTCACCGCCCCGCCACGTCGTTTGCCAGTGTGGCCCGACCTGTTACGTCAACCGCACGGGATTCTTCATCACAACCCTCGGTGGCTCAACCTACACGTTTGCAGACTATCCAGAATGCACTTGCAATCCAGGGATTTTCAGCAGAGGTTGCACGAACGATGGTTTCAGCCAATCGATCTTCCACATCGCAGCTCTATCAGGCGAAATGGGCCTATTTCGTCTCTTGGTGCCGAGGACATGATGCCGATCCCGACTCTGCCTCTGTTTCCCTAGTAGCTGACTTTTTCCTTCATCTTCATCGTGATAAGAAGTTTCAAATCAGCACCATTGAAGGGTATCGATCTGCTCTGGCTAGGGTGTTACGCCTTACTTCGGGTGTAGACATTAGTCTAAACGATAATATCTCTGCGCGCCTTCGCGTTACAGTCTCGCCGTACGCGCCAACTGTTACCGAAATGGGATATTGGTGTGGTTCTGTGTGCTCTGATTCGTCCGCCCTTTGAACCTTTGGAATCCGCTTCTATAAAAGCTGTGTCTTATAAGACCGCCTTTTTGGCGGCGTTTGCTTTAGCGTCTAGAGTATCAGAACTTCATGCTCTTGAAAGATCTTCTATGACCTGGACGGCGGATTGGTCTCGCATTTCTTTTCGGCCCATTCCTGAATTCATTGCCAAAAATGAGCCTGTGCGTTCAGGTCCGTGCGCTCAACGATCGTACTCCATTCCGGCGTTGTCAGACTTTGTGCATGGGCTCGAAGACGACCTCCTGTTATGCCCGGTCCGGGCTATTCGCCACTATCTTACTCGTACCGACTCCGCTCGCGGCTCTCGGCGCCTGTTATTTCTGTCTCTTCGGCCGTCGGCTTTGCGTGACATTACCAAAAATACCATCGCCGCGTGGTTGAAGAAAACCATTAAATGGTCTTATCAATTGGCCATAGACGCTCCCCCTCTGTTGTCGAATGCCTCTTCTCATGAGATTCGCACCATTGCCTCGTCATGGCCATTATGGAAAAATCTGTCCCTCCATGACATTGTCCAATCTTGTGCCTGGACGGCGAACTCCACGTTCACCAACTTCTATCTGAGAGATATGTCAGTCCAGTCAGAAGGGATATCCACGCTTGGGCCGTTAATAGCGGCCCAGCACGTGGTCAACTAAATTCCAAAAAAGGGGGGGGGGGGGGCGGCAGTTTGAATCATCACAGCAAATCTGCAAATTGCTGTATCATCTCATCACATTCATATTATTGGTCCACAATTGATTGATCTCATATGGAAGGAAGAAATAAGTCAGATGGACGACCTTGGATCCTCTAAAGAGATGTCAGACACTGTATCATCACCCTAAGATGTATGTATCCATGGTGAGTGTGATCTTTACCTTAACTGCGGTTTTTGATTGTGTCCTTCAGGTTGAATCTGACGTCCTTCTCATGATCTCAGCGCTGTCTTCTGCACTCAACTCCCTAAAATGCAAGTTGGATGGAAGACGATTGTGGACTGAGAGTGGTGTGACTTGGCGATCGCTAGGCCCGGACCAGTTCTGCCTCACCCGGTCTTAGGAACAGCCAAGATAAATAGGCCTTACCAAGTAGACCGTATGTCCCTTGTGGTTGAGGTTCTCTCTTGGTATAGACGGCTTCCCGAGTAGACCCACCCACCGACAGGTTGGGGTTCTCTCTCGGGGGGAATTAATAATTTCCACACCACAAGCACAGCTACATGGCTGTGAACAATCAAAGATAAGTACATCAGTATCTTATTCACATGTTTAACCTTTTTATGTTGATGACCAAGGTTTCATTTGTTGATTATGGATTGTTCATGCTATGCCCATGTTTCTGTGTCATTCCAGCGGTCACTTAGCCTACTTTGATCTACTACAAGACCGAGGTTCCCACCTCCGTATGTTGGTACTAGGGCATTAATTAAAGCAGGTTTAAGACTTAGGTAGCAAACATCAAACATTTATAGATAATGTTTCTGTTTGTAACTAAGTCAAACCTGCTTTAATTTAATGTGCCCACCCTTCCGTCCCCTCGTACCGCGGCCTTGTTTCACTACTGGTCTCGGTTTGAGAAAGAGGATAGGAATGAGGCTACAGTCGCCTTTATAGTGGCCACGCTGGAATTGAATGAAGAGCTCTCCTAGGGGCGGACAACTCTCTCCTAGGGGAGTTAACTTTTTCTTTTAAACTTCCGTTTTCTACGTTTGATTGTGCAATTAATAAGGGATTAAAGGCATTAATTAAAGCAGGTTTGACTTGGTTACAAACAGAAACATTATCTATAAATGTTTGATATCTACATTCATAAACTCTTATCTGTACATTTTCTTGTTTTCTGTGATAACAGATGAATACAGTGAATCGGAGTCACTGATGTCGTCGGACACAGAGCTATGAAGATGATGAACATGACAGCCATCACAATATGCGAACAACTGTATCATGACATCGGACGTTCCCTGATTTCATTCCACTATATCCATGTACCTACAGTTAATTTATTTGAGACAGGGTAAATGGTAACCTGGGTCACCCTTGCCCATTTGTTAGTGTAAATTAATGACAGTTAATCAAAGCAGGGTGACTTACAAGTGTAACTGTGTACTTTTGCAAGTGTACATCATATCCAAGATAATCTTCCAAATTAAAGAATTTATACCTTTTTTTTTCTCGTCTTACGACGTTAATTTTAACGATTCTAATGTTATTTTTGTACACAGCGCCACAAGCATGTCGGGACTTGTGACGTTATTATGGAACGATAAATCAAATTACAACGCAACATTGTTACAAAACTGTTCCATTCCCTGCATTGCTGCGACTTCCTGCAGACAGTGCAAGATGCTTGAAGTATGACATCGTTAACGTCATCTCTGACGTCAAAAGAGGCAGCGCAGACTTCTCTCCCTCTATAGAAATCTGCATTTGAATCTTCTGAGATAGAATAGGAGTGAAATGTTGGGGGGGGGGAAACTTTACTACGTTTTGTTATTCACATCGTTATCTTCAATCTGTCATTCACTTACACAAGGGCCACAGTTACACTTTAAGGCCACACCAGTTTTATTTTTTTTCATGGCTAGATTTTATTATTTTTTTTGAAGATTGGAAGAAATAATATTTTGACATTACGGACAGCGCCAGATGAGGTGAAACTCATCTACCCGCAACCAGAAAAGGGTGAACTTCAAAATGGAGTTTTATTTTTATTATCGCCATCAACTTCGAAAAAAAAAATCAAAAAAAATCCACACGTGAAACGAAATAACATTGGTGTGGCCTAAGACATTTTGGGTCAACAGTAATCTTTTAACATGTTCATATTGACTATGTATCTTGTATGTTATTTTTCTTTTGTTTGGAACGGGGTTGTTTAAAAAACTAAAAGTTAACTATTCTACAGAATGGCGTTAATGCTGTCCTGGTGGGCTAAACACCAAAATTGTAGTGATATGTAAGTTACATTTTAGGGCAGTTGATATGTTTGAACAAGCTCATAACAAGTGGAAATACTTATTCTCCGTTGACAGAAAGTGGAAGTGTGCTGCATTGCATGGCTTGCAATAGAATATGATAAAATGATCTGATTATTCAATCACATAATTAAATTCAATGCCCAACATAAAAAAATAATGGTTTCTCTGCATGTATTGTATTTACGGTAATTCCCCTAATAATTCACATGTATTGTATTTACGGTAATTCCCCTAATAATTCAATCACTGAAAGTTGACTTTTCAACTCTGTTATTCAAACACTGAGAGAAAGTAACATTCCCATTCTTCTTTCAAATTGAAGAAAAGTCATAGAAAGATAAAATGTGACACTTTGTAGCTGATGCCATGAAGAATATTTCCAGATATAAGCCATTTTTGCTGCACTTCTGGTGATCGAATTATTAGGGGAATTACCGTACCATTTTGACAACTTCCTGTTCTAATAAAATTGATCACCCCCAAATTTCATGGTGGGACATTTCACTCCCTGTTATTGTATATTATCATTTACTGGTACTGTACATTACCCAGCCTGTTTGAGGACTATGAATCAATTTGTTTGTATTGATGATAGATGCAGTATTTATTCAACTACATGTGTATGGGAATTAAAACCAAAACATAACAAGCTTTCTAAACTCATAGTAGCCTGCATGATTTGTTAAACCAAATGACGTTAATGTAATTAAAATTTATTTTCATGTTATACTGGTACAATTTTTTTTATAAGAAATATTGTATATTACGGTAATTAACTTACTTACACTGTGAAAGGTTTCACATGTGGAAAACGGTACTGTGATAATGGAAAAGTATACGTCGTACTGCTAAGTATGTCTAGTACTGTTCATGTGATTTATGGATTCATGAGATTTTGTATATGCGCATGTACTGCAAATATTTTTAAACATTTCAAATGTAATATAATATTTTAGACTCACACGTGAGTTTGTTAGAGAAATGGATAAACTGCTCCGGTATGGGAGTTGGAAAACTTGTGCATTAAATATGTTTATGTGGAGTATAGCTCAGAAATTGTCTATTTCTGTATTTTGAATGTGTAATTTTCATTGATTTGTGAAAAGTATTATTTGGTTGACCATCTGATGGTGATTGTCTATGTATGCTAAAAGGTTGGCCTAGGATGAGAAGATATTCTGTTTGAAAGCTCCTGCAGGATTGATGAAAAAAAAATAGTATCATCCAAAATGTGACTTGTGTTGCAACAAGCAGTGTTTATCACATTGAACAAATAGTTTTTTGAGTATCTCTTTCGTAGTCTATATTTATGATAGTAATAGAACCTGATGACATTTTATCCCTCTTTTAAGCAAGTGACGAATTGTCAATAGTGGAGGTGCTCAGGCTTGAAGTCTGATGACTTGACTTTCATCTCATGATTCAATATACGTCCATGACAAATGCAGGTGGGGATTATAATAATGACATTCAATTATCCTTCCACCTCCCTCATGTAAACTGATACACCAAATTAAAGCTTACAATAATAGAGAAGAAAAGCAAGTCCGAGTAGGGATGACAATTTCATTCTGTATATTTCGCTATTAGTTATAGCATCTTCAAGGTTTGAAGGTTTGAACCAAGGTTTGAAAGCATCAAAGGATTTAAAATTATTTAGGTAATATCATTTATAGATAAACCATTTTCCTTTTCATAAATTAGACTGTGTATCGTTTCATAATTGTATATTGCCATGCAAGTTACAACATTTGTAGATTCCCATCAATTCTAATGTGGATTGCCAAGAAAATTATACCTATATTATCTTAAGATGACAGTCCTTATCTGAACTTCATGACATGTAGAAATATTCAATGTAATCGCCATACTTTGTTGTTTATTGTTTTCATCGATTAGATTGTGTATTGTATCACCTGTAATCACAACATTTGTATATTGCTTATCTCCTAACATTTAATATCTACAACAATTTTCTGAAAATGACATTTTAATATCTGTCCAATCTGATTGACATTACTGGCTTACCTATTCATATATGTGTATTGGCTAAGATCACATTATACCTTGTATATATACTGTACGTATAGAGCTGTTTGTAACTTTGTTCACTGCTGAAGATGCTATAACTAATAGCGAAATATACAGAATGAAATTGTCATCCCTACTCGGAGTTGCTTTTCTTCTCTATTATTGGAAAATCATCAGTGGTTCCAATGGATAAAGCTTACAAGATGAGGGATTTCGCACTGGCAATTATATTGATGTCGTGGGTTATTGAATAGCATTATTATAATCCCCGCCTTCACCTAAACATTACCGACTTCCAAGGGTAACTGTAACCTCAACCCCCTTACAGAAGTTATACAAAGTTATAACCTAGCCAAGTTATGAACTACATATAGCAGTACCTCTGAGAAGTTATAAATTGTGGTACCTATTTGACCGCAAACATTTTTGTGGAAGGAAATATCACAAAAATTGACCAGAAGAAGGAAAACATGATCATCCAAAGCAAACATTTCAAGGTTACCCTCAGAAGATTGTATTGGCCATATGTTACATCAGCAAAGTACCTTATAACTTTAAGGTTATATATTATCAATTTTCACAGTACCGGTAAACAAAAACAGAAGAGTGCAGCTCTTCAAAAGCAACTGTGGCCTTACGTTATCTCCTTAATCGACGTTAATGTCTCTGCTTTCCAGGAAAATTATACATAATTGTGGGGAAAATCGTGACTGCATCAATATAAGCTTATATTTAATACATGTATATAGCTTACTTTCTCCTGTTTATGTAAGATTTATGAATGTACCTCAAGAACTTGAAGGCATGAAGGTTGTTAAACATAGTAATGGGATGTACGAAATGAATTAACATTCTGTGACTTAACTGCTGATCAAACTATCACTATTTTTTTTTAGTGAAAATTTTGATATATCGCATTGTAGAGATAATTTATCATTTCTGAAAGATGGTCCCCTGAAAGTTGGTCCCCTGACTGCGCATATAGGCTCCTTGCTGCTATCCATAATTGTTTCATCGCCGTCACTGTACATTCCTCAACCCCATAACCATTTACATCTTTGAGGATACGTATGATATCCCAGAATCATTAGTGAATTTATCAGTTTTGTCTTTTTGCTGTCATTCCACCACATCCTATTCTCCACAACACTTCCTTGATAATGGTTTACCAAGATCAGTTTTTGTTCCCTTTACTATCATTTCCAGGCGATAACTCAATATGGACATTGCCAATTAATATTTTCTTTCAGCATATCTGCCAGAGGATTCAGAATAAAATGTGAAAAACAAAATGGCGATTATTGGCTTGCATTGCTATGCATCGAAGTCACCATGGCCCTCTGACGTCATTTTGTTCTCCACATCCATCCATCCATCCATCCATCATTGAGGCCTTCTTGACCTTCAGGGTCTTATTAAAAATAAAAAGTTCTAAATATTGCAATCCTATTCAAAATTTGCACTTTTGATTTATTTGGACTGTTTACTAGATATTGGTGTGTTAACAGAAGGGTAAAATAGCGCGATCATAATATTCAGATTTAGCATGTTAAATTGGCCCAAGGACGAATAACTTGGTCATGCTATTCAACCGTTTACAGAACAATATCCACTGCCATTCTATAATCGACATACATTCCCGGTTATACAATATGGCCAAATGCATTATATACAGAGATCAGTGACCTGGCATGAAAAATCTGGAAAATGGCAGTTTTCCACAAATTTGTGTATCATTTACATGTATTTGTATGGTTACAAAATTTGACAAAATCTGAAATTCCAGATTAATCTGGAAAAATCCAATCACTGTATATATATCTTCAAACAGGACATTTTTGACTATGCCCACCCAAATATGGCTCGACTTGACATGAGGGCCTGGATATTAAGTTATCCTAGACAAGTTTTCCATGAAAAGGAAAAAGCGCTCATGTTGAAAAAAAAACTTCTTATCAATTTCCACTGGTTCAGAAGCTGGTTGTGCTTTTTCTTGACAAGTAAACTTCGCCGTGTAGATAGTGATTGAGAAAAATTGTCACGTTTTTGAAGCGTGTGCATCTTCCCTGTTGTTTTCAGTTTCCCTTCATTGTAGTTTCTCGATTTACTCGCCAGGTGGACCTTTGTCATTCGTGGTAACATTGGCCCCCTTGCTTTTCTACACGGATACATCACTTCTTTTCCAGACTTAAAATTGGCAGGAAAAAATTGTCAAGGAAAACTTGCCCGTGTAGAACAGGCTTTATGGATTCTTGTTCATTATCATGTGACATTCAGTCCACACCAGCACATCGAACAGAATGCAAAGTATGAAGGATTTTTGACTCACCTGTGCCACAAGTACAGCTGTGGTCTTTTGTGACAAATTGTAATGTGATAAATAACATTTTTTAGCCCACCATCACCACATCAAATCACTTTTTGTCCGTCGTCTGTCCGTCAGTCAGTCCGTCCGTAAACAATTCTTGTTATCGCGATTTCTCAGGAACTACTGCATGGATCTTTCTCAAATTTGGTACACAGGTTCCCCTTGGGGTCTAGTTGTGCAAGATACCTTTTTTGGTCCGATTCGAAAATCCAATATGGCCACCAGGCAGCCATCTTGGATTTCCCCATGAAACCTGGTTATCGCGATTTCTCAGGAACTACTGCATGGATCTTTCTCAAATTTGGTACACAGGTTCCCCTTGGGGTCTAGTTGTGCAAGATACCTTTTTTGGTCCGATTCGAAAATCCAATATGGCCACCGGGCATCCATCTTGGATTTCCCCATGAAATCTTGTTATCGCGATTTCTCAGGAACTACTTCATGGATCTTTCTCAAATTTGGTACACAGGGTCTAGTTGCGCAAGATACCTTTTCTGGTCTGATTCGAAAATCCAATATGACCACCGGGCAGCCATCTTGGATTTCCCCATGAAATCTTGTTATCACGATTTCTCAGGAACTACTGCATGGATCTTTCTCAAATTTGGTACACAGGTTCCCCTTGGGGTCTAGTTGTGCAAGATACCTTTTCTGGTCCGATTCGAAAATCCAATATGGCCACCAGGCAGCCATCTTGGATTTCCCCATGAAACCTTGTTATCGCGATTTCTCAGGAACTACTGCATGGATCTCTCTCAAATTTGGTACACAGGTTCCCCTTGGGGTCTAGTTGTGCAAGATACCTTTTCTGGTCCGATTTGAAAATCCAATATGGCCACCAGGCAGCCGTCTTGGATTTCGCCATGAAACTTTATCGTCATTTCTCAGGAAGTACTGCATGGATCTTTCTCAAATTTGATACACAGGTTCCCCTTAGGGTCCAGTTGTGCAAGATACCTTTTTCGGTCCGAATCGAAAATCCAATATGGCCACAAGGCAGCCATCTTGGATTTCTCCATGAAACCTTGTTATCGTGATGTCTCAGGAACTACTGCATGGATCTTTCTCAAATTTGGTACACAGTTTCCCCTTGGGGTCTAGTTGTGCAAGATACCTTTTTTGGTCCGATTCGAAAATCCAATATGGCCACCATGCAGGCAGCCATATTGGATTTCCCCATGAAAATTTATCGTCATTTCTCAGGAAGTACTGCATGGATCTTTCTCAAATTTGTTACACAGGTTCCCCTTGGTGTCTAGTTGTGCAAGATACATTTCCCGGTCCGATTTGAAAATCCAGTATGGCCACCAGGCAACCATCTTGGATTTCTCCATGAAACTTTATCGTCATTTCTCAGGAACTACTGCAAGGATCTTTCTCAAATTTGGTACACAGGTTCCCCTTAGGGTCTCTATATGCAAGATGCCTTTTTCGGTCCGAATCGAAAATCCAATATGGTCACCAGGCGGCCATCTTGGATTTTCCCATTTTGTTGTCGTGATTTCTCAGGAACTACTGCATGGATCTTTGTTAAATTTGGTACACAGGTTCTCCTTGTCTAGTTGTGCAAGATACCTTTTTCGGTCCGAATCGAAAATCCAATATGGCCACAAGGCGGCCATCTTGAATTTCCCCTTGAAACATTGTTATCGTGAATGCTCAGGAAATATTTCATGGATCTTTCTGAAATTTGATACACAGGTCCCACATGGGGCCTAGTAGTGCAAGATACCTTTTTTAGTCCGATTCGAAAATCCAAGTTACGCTTCAAATTAATACGGTATTCTCGAGTTGTGACGTTGCATCACAAGAGTCGGCGGATCAAACGGTGGGGCATATTCTATATATTGACTATAGAGAATATCCATACCTTCACCTTCCATATCAAGGAGTTCAAATAATTCGGAATTAAAATGTATTTCTTCAAATTTTAAATCAGTTTTCTTTAGTCCATGCAGTAGCAAGTGAACTGCTCCACCTTTTCGTCTGCCGGCGGGTCGGCTACATGAAGGGACGTCACTCTTGTGACTCAACTTCACAACTCAACAACTGTAGACTACTGCATGTTTTGATCCAAGGGAGATAATCAGGATTCAGGCACTTTTGAAGTTTCAACATTACTGCGCAGACCGGATCCCTTGTACCATCTTACTATTTTCGAGCATGGTATCTTAAAAGAGATATCTCAAACTAGCCCAGTAAACAGAACAGAATTAGCATTCGTTCCTAATTATGAAATCTTAAGTATGTTTCATAGCTCATGCCAAAGTGTCAAAGAGATTGGTCCTCGCTTCCAGTACCCAATGATGACACGTGCAAAAAAAAAATAATTAAAAAACAAAATACTACAAAACAAAGGCGAAGGATCCTCCGTACATGTACTTTTACTTTCAGACTAACTTTGCTCATTTCTCTTGTATTATAACAACCGACATAAGTACAGTTTCTAGAAATCTTGAAACTCCTGAAACTTATATTATATCTTGGTGTTTTTCAGTGTCCCTTTTCCGATCTTTTTCGCTCAGATTCGAAATTCTGTAAACAAAATTACAAATCAATCGTTTTTTCTTAGTAACATTGGACAAAAAGATCCTCTAGTCATATTAGCTTACAATTATCGGACAATGGTGGGCGCCAAGATCCTTCAGGATCTCGTAATTAATTTTTATTTTAAAAACAAACTGTGAAAGTACATACCTTTGATAAATTTTGAAAATGGATATGGGTGAATCCTGATTTTCGATTACTTTGTTTAATTTGTTTCAAGGACCAAGATAAATATTACTCACACATATCGAGTGCCACAGATCAAAATGTTGGACCATTTTGTTCGAGATAACATGTGCATATGGATCGGACTGCTGCTCGTCACATGGGAATTGATCTCCAGACTGGGCTGAATTGTATCAAAGATCAAGATTAATTTGTTCACAAGATATTGTTTGCACAAGCATAAGACTCCTTCTCATCACATTTTGACCTCTCACCTTTGAAAGTAGGTCAGTCGTCTCAGAATTGGCCAAGAAATCCCCACGGAGTTTTCTGCTGAAGATAAAGTGATTTTAAGTTTTTCATATTTTGACCTACGCCAAGGTGAACTTGATCCGGAGGTCAAAACAAAGCATTGTGCCTAACAAGATGTTCTTCAGATAGTAGGCACAATTATAGGACTGCACTGCTCATCACATTTGACCTGTGGCCTTTGAAAGTAGATCAAGGTTATCCTGGAGTGAACTGATACTTGACCGAGAGATTCTCACAAAGTAGTATTATGCTGAAGATTGAGACCAGCTTTTTTTTTTATGATTGAATAGTCAAATAATCTGCTGTGACTGAATTACCATAAATCGGCTCTAGTTTTTATCCCATCGGCATATATGCTGGATGGGATCATGTCGTCACTCTGTCCGGCTGGCTGGATGAACGACGTGACCGCTCTAAAAGGTGAACCGTTCCAGCTAGAGTCTTCAAATTTGGTATACTGCATTGTTGGGTGGTAAAGCACAAGCCTATTGAAATTGGGCACATTTAGTTGATTTTTGTGGTTTCCATGGCAACATAACAAAAAATATCCATATAACGACGTGACTGCTCTAAAAGGTGAACCGTTGCAGCTGGAGACTTCAAATTTGGTATACTGCCTTGTTGGGTGGTAAAGCACAAGCCTATTGAAATTGGGCGCATTTAGTTGAATTTGTGGTTTCCATGGCAACATAACAAAAAATATCCACATGGTGACGTGACCGCTCTCAAAGGTGAACCGTTGCAGTTAGAGTCTTCGAATATGCTATACAGCATTGTTGGGTGGTAAAGCACAAGCCTATTGAAATTGGGGACATTTTCGTGGTTTTTGTGGTTTCCATGGCAACATAACGAAAAATATCCACATTACGACGTGAATGCTCTAAAAGCCGAACCATTTCAGCTGGAGACTTCAAATTTGGTATACAGCATTGTTGCATGGTAAAGCACAAGCCTATTGAAATTGGGGACATTTTGGTGGTTTTTATACGCCCGCCAAAAGGCAGACGTATTATGTGATGGCGGTTTCCGTCCGTCTGTCTGTCTGTCCGTCTGTCTGTCTGTCCGTCCCTCGTGTCCGGTCTATATCTGGGACAGTTTTCTATCTACAGTTCTAATTTTTGGTAAGTGGATACCCTAACGGGGAGACGATGTGTCGCGTACCAAAGTGAAGGTCGAAGCCTAAAAAACAGGAAATCTCTGAAGTGTTCGTGTCCGGTCTTTTTCTGTGAACGTTTTCTATCCACAGTTGCGATTTTTCGTGAGTGGATACACTAGGTGGAGACGATGTGTCACGTACCAAAATCGAGGTCGAGGTCAGAGGTCAAAGGTCACTGTTGCCTAAAATCAGGAAATCATTGATCATTGACAGTTTTCTATCTACAGTACTAATTTTTAGTGAGTGGATGCCCTAGGGGGGGAACGATGTCTTGCATACCAAATGTAGGTCAAGGCAGAGGTCAAAGGTCAGTGTAACAGAAAAATCAGGAAATCATAAACAAATTATAATTTTTTGTGAGTGGATTCAATAGGGGGAAATAAAGTGTCACGTACAAAAAAATAGGTCAAGGTCAAAGGTCACTGCGACCCCAAAATCAGGAATTTTTTAAAAATAACATTTTTTTGTGTCAGTAGATACATTAGGGGGACACAATGTTTCACCTACCAAAATGTAGGTCACGGTCAAAGGTCAAGGTAACGGACCTCAAAATTGTTAAAAATCTTGATTTTTTTAGTCCATTGAGAAATTACGGGAGCTGTTTCGTCATATACCGAAATTTAGATCCAGGTCAATAGTCAAGGTCACTGTGACCCCAGAATCAAGGTCAAAGGTCAGTGTGACCTGAAAATGAGAAAATAATTAAAAATTACAAATTTTTGTGTCAGTAGATACATCAGGGGGACACCATGTGTCACATACCGAAATGTAGGTCAAGTGACCTGGTCAAAGGTCAAGGTCACTGTGACCCCAAAATGGTGAAATTGTTAAAAATCATGATTTTTTGTGTCCATTGAGAAATTATGGGGAGACGGTTTTTCATGTATCAAAATTTAGGTCAAGATCACGGACTCCAGAATCAAGAAATCTTTGAAAATTACTCTTTTTTGTGTCAGTAGATATGTTAGGGGGACATGATGTGTCACGTACCAAAATGCAGGTCAAGGCCGAACGTCAAGGTCACTGTGAGTCCAAAAATCATGAAATTCATAACAATGGTTTTTTTTGCGTCCATTGATACATTGAGGGAAGATGTGTCGTGTACCAAAATTTATGTCAAGGTCAAAGGTCAAGGTCACTGTGACCCCAAAATCAGGAAATCATTAAAAAAAAAAAAAAAAATCTGCCAGTAGATACATTAGAGGGACATGATGTGTTACATACCAAAATGTGAGTCAAAGGTCAAGGTCACTGTGACCCCAAAATCAAGAAATCATTAAACGTCACATTTTCATATGCCTGTTGAGAATGAGGTCGTGTAATGCGATGAATGATATGTTCTGTCCATTCATCCATTAACATTTTTTGTTCATGCGATATCTCTAGTTTCAAGGTATGGATTGTTACCAAACTTTGAGTATACCTTACTCGCATGGCAAAGAGGAGCCATACATTTTGAGATCAATTTGTCAAAGGTCAAGGTCACAGTCCCCCAAAACTGAATCCAGTTGTTAGGTTGGAATATTCAAAACTACATGTATATGGTATTGTCCTGTGGAGTTGTCTCCCATATTTGAAAAAGCTACATTTAGTTGAACTGTTGAGAAATAATAACCATACATTTACTAATTTAACGGGGAGAGGGGGCCTTTATGAACTTCATACCTGTTTATTAACTCAAGAACAAAGGTTTACTTCATCACTTTCTTCTTCCTTCATGAAAAATTCTCTCGTCTGAAAGGAATTCATTTGCAGGAAAACTATTATTTTCTTGTGTTTGACTATTGTCGATTTCAGTGTGGGGTATGTGAGCTCTCAGCTCTTGCTTCAAGGTCAACTAGTTACCAAGAGTTAAGCTCATTTTAGTTTATCATTCAATGTAAGATGTTATATATGTTACATTGTCAGAAGCACAAAATTGTAGGCTAGCTACAACCTTGAAATTTAGACCAGTGTAATTCCAGTTCACGGGCGTATATTGAAGCCCCTTGGGCTCTTGTTGTGGTTTCCATGGCAACATAACAAAAAATATCCACATTACGACGTGAATGCTCTAAAAGCCGAACCGTTGCAGCTGGAGACTTCAAATTTGGTATACAGCATTGTTGCATGGTAAAGCACAAGCCTATTGAAATTGGGGACATTTTGGTGGTTTTTGTGGTTTCCATGGCAACATAACGAAAAATATCCACATTACGACGTGAATGCTCTAAAAGCCGAACCGTTGCAGCTGGAGACTTCAAATTTGGTATACAGCATTGTTGCATGGTAAAGCACAAGCCTATTGAAATTGGGAAATTTTGTGTCCGGTCTATATCTGTGGGGTCTTGTCGTTGCCATGTACGTGCGTCCGTCCATCCGTCAAAATTTTCTGTCTGCTGAATATCTGCAGATCTATGAAGTTGGGCCCGACCAAACTTTGGTGAGACTTCCTGGATGTTGACTGATGACATTAGATTTTCTGATGGCTATGATGATTTCATGATTTTTAATTATTTTTTTTATTATTTATTGATGGCTCAGCTTTTGCACTGTTATCTATGCCCATCAACATGTTCTTGTCCGCTGAAAGCCAGAATATCTGCAGATCTATCAAGTCGGGCCTGACCAAACTTGGGTGAGAGCTTCCTTAATGTTGACTGATGAAATGATTAGATTTTCAGATGGTTATGATGATTACATGATTTTTAATTATTTTTTTTTATTATTTATTGATGACAGCTTTTGCACTGTTATCTATGACCATCGGGAACCCTTGGTTGCATGTTTCATTGTGACTTTTGAAGGTTCCCTGATACAAGAAAGCCTGGTTCATTCAAGATTCAAGATTATCATTGGATGGAACTCCCCATTTCCCATGTATTCTGGGAGCTTACATGATGGTACAATTGTTCAACCTATGCACTACCCTCGGGAGGATTTCCTCGCCCCTGGGGGACTAAAAGTTTTGGACTTTTTCCTATCCACAGCTTCTCAGCCTCATGTGATATGTATGAGATGCAGTGTACATTGCTTTTTCACACACACATGCTGAATCACCTAAAATTTATTCCTTTATAGTAATAACTAACAGGTTAGTGACATTATTTTATTTCAGAAGTACAAGAGGAAATAACTGGCGGGGAGTTCCCGCAGTATTGACCCCCTGTTAGGTTTGAATTTCGCGTCGCCTTAAATGAATGACAACATTTTTCTTAAATTTTCTACATGGATTTATCCGAAAGCTTTTGCACAAACCATATTTTATTTCAGAAGTATAATATGAAATAACCGGCAGGGGAATCCCTGCAGTATCGAACCCCTGTTGGTTTGAATTTCGCATCACCTTAAATGAAGGACAGCATTTTTCTTTAATTTTGCTATTAAATCATTCTACTTGACATCATATGATTTATCCTAAAGCTTTTGCACAAAACATATTTTATTTCAGAAGTATAATATGAAATAACTGGCAGGGGAATCCCTGCAGTATCGAACCCCTGTTAGTCTGAATTTCACATCGCCTTAAATGAAGGACATCATTTTTCTTCAATTTTGCTGTTAAATCATTCTATTCTACATCAGATTTATCCTAAAACTTTTGCATGAACCATATTTGTGTCCACACATTTAACTGGTACAACATAATGCTTCAATTTTTGTCACCAAACATGTTACTGTACCTTGGAAATTATTTAAAACGAGTGATTAGGAGAGCCCATTTTTAGTGTGACTCTGGGCAATTTTGAACCAGTTTGCATACCTGGAGCTCATCCCCCCCCCCCCTCCATAATGATAATGGTGGGCCTGTGTCAATCAGTGTGTTTCTATGCCATTAACTTATCACACTTGTGCAATGCATAAATTGCCACTGATAAAGCTACACTTTCTTGCATGCTGTAATCCCAGCACACCACTCACGTGAAAACGAAGTCTATTATATACGTTACAGAAATCACACAAATGGTATCCGCAGCCAGGGCTGTATCCAGGGATTTTTTGCAGCTTCCGATCCCAAACTCCCAGTTCCCTTTCGTAGTTCATTATTGAGGGTCCAATTTTTTTTTAGTGAATTGCGCCAAACCGGTTTATTAACATGAAATTCAATACCCAGCTATGCAATGGATATTGAGACTCCCAGAAGCTTTTTCTAGGTGTATTTCCGAAATTGAACAACAACAGTACTTTCGTTTTTTGTTTCATTTGAGTTTTGGGCGCCCATACGTTTTCCGGAACTAAATTGGCTCTAGATGCAGCCCTGATCCTACTTGACTAAAAAAACAGGCCGAGGGGTCCACGCACCTTTTAGGTGCTTGCCTGCAATTCATGTTGTAGTTTCGATGGCAACATAACGAAAAATATCCACATAAACAGGACTGTTTTTCCCTCCAACTACTTCTGTTCTCCCTTATTGAATGCCCTTCATCTGTCTATACCGCAGATTTATATTGCTCATGTGAAAGGGACGACAAGTTCACACTAGGCCGATGGGATTGAGTGTGGCCGTGGCCTCTAGTTACCCCTTGGCCATTTTGGCCTCGGGGTATTGTTTTCATGTACGTCCGTCACCACATTTCAGGCAAAACTGCTCGAGACAGCCACCTAATTTTGAATACTTATTTATCTAGTTCAAGGTCAAGACGCCTTCGAAATTGGCTCCCCTCTGCTCATATTTTACAGAGTTATGCCCCTTTACATGTATATTAATTTCTAATTCTGTCATATCTGCAGAACTGTGTTGGATGCAGCTACTATATTTTGAAAACTGTTTATATTGTATTCTAGAAGCCAACAAAAAATTACTCGCCTCTTATATTACAGAGTTATGCCTCTTTTTCGGGTGAAGTTTTCTCTGATTTTGTGATATATGCTTGAATGTAACCAAGTTTCAAAATCGTGTTTGGTATGGCCACCAAATTATGAGGAAACTTTTTTATCCATTTGAAGTCTAGATGCCCACAAAAAAAATTAGTCTCAGCCCATATTTTATGGAGTTATGCTCGTTTCAGATGTAATAATCTGATTTTGTGATCGGCGGTTGAATGTACAAGTTATATATGCAGATCCGGGTTTGGTACAGCTGCTGAATTTTGGAAACTTATTGGTCTAGTTGTATTCTAGAAGTGTACAAAAACAATTGTCTCGGCCCTTATTTTATGGAGTTATGCCACTTTTTCGAGTAATAATCTTGGATATGGTTGAATGTAACCAGTTATATCTGAAGAACTATGCTTAATACAGCTACCAAAGTTTGGAAACTTATTTATCTACTTTTATTCCACAAACCTACAAAAAATTATTTTACAGAGATATGACCCTTTTTGTGTATCTATATATATATTCTTTAATGTAGCGGTTATATCTGCAGAATTAATGATATTCTCTAAAGACAACTCTGGATGATTAGTAAATATATGTTGCAAATTCTCGGCATATTTCTCAATTGCCAGTTCGACGAGGGGTTTTGCGAGTCTCGTCCTAATGTTTCAAATTTTGTGCTTGAAGGGAGTCGGACTGCTCCCGGATTAACTTGAGGGTCAGAGCTTCTCATATTTTAGGTTGTTTTTCTGAATGTATAACCCGTAAATAAATTTACCTTGTATATATTTAGGTACAAATATATTTAACATTGAATAAACATCCGAATGTTTGGCTGTGAATCCAACCGGATCATCTGGTCTAGTTCATAAAGTTGCCATTTATAAATAAAAGCTTCTGCCACTGGCCTCAGTGCACCAAGTTTCAGTCACAATTAGCCCAGTGACCTTTCATGTATGGTATGCAAATAATTGGAAACAGATTACCAATCCAGTGCAGATATTTGACATAGTAGTGCTTCACTGGTATATTTCTTGATGTAGCACGATATATGCCAATGAAGAAGCAGATTCATCTCCAATTCTAGAATTTCACCTGAAGTGAAAGCAAAGGAAAGCTTATAAGTTGGACGCAATGCAGTGGGAGACTTGATTTCAAATACATGTACAATTAAGTTGCTGGTAAAAATACAGCAAAATTGGTCCAACCAGGTTTACCCATTTTGTTTTTTTCATCAACTTGATTTGAATGAGAAATCGAGTACGCCGCCATATATCTGGTAAACTGTCTTTGGCATGAACAAATAAACAAGCATCATATAAGGTGTACAATATTTATTAATGAGCATGATTTTCACAGTATTAACACATACATATTTCATATTTACATGTACTTGATTTCGTTAATAAAACTTTCTTTGTACAAAATTATATTATGTTTGTTGGTCTTTATGCACATTAAAATCTCAATTGATCCTTCTCAAAATTCAAGGTCCATGATACTGAAATGGTCACGATTCACCATGTCCTTGAAACACTGAAAAATCGAGAGTATCAAATTTAGAAAATCTATTGTCGACGGAATACAAAATCGGACCTTTAAAAATTACATTTGGTAAATATTGATATTACACAGGATAGAAATGATAACAGCAATCCAAACGACTTCATCCAATAAATTGTCCATGCAATTTAATAAAACACTGCTTTTAGTTCTTAAATAAAAATCTACTGGTTTGATCCACAGTACTAAAACTACAGACACCCTGCTAGTGGAGGAGAAAACCATTGACCGCTCTATTGTGGCAGGCTCTATCATCTTATTTCCAAGTAGAGCTAATTTTCCATTCATGGTGCGATGTGATTAGTCTCCATACTTGAGTAGAAACAAGTATACATGATCCTACATATATTAGTATATTCAGCAATAAGACAGAAAATGTCCCAAGGGACAAATACGCCCCAACATGCACAAGGGCCTTAATGACATTTATAATAGTCAATGACCAGGAACCCCAAAACACAAATCTAAGGGATTCTTTAGAATCACCTGGACAATTAACCTTTACAAATCAAGAAATTCAATGAATTTTAACTGAAAATACAATGCAGATAAGCTAGATAAAGTTTTGAAATGATCTAATGACCTTCGACTTAATAAATAGGTCTGTATGGAATCACATGGATAACACCAGTAAATTTCAAGATCTTTGGTGAACGAATCAGTTTCGGTGAGCTGTGACCTTGATATTAATAGCATGATGGTTGCTTGCCCAGTATATCTTCTTTAAACCGTTTAAGTAAATTTGTGACCGCACAAGCAAATCCAAAACCCCTGATCAAGGTCCAGGTTGGGGATAATGCTTCTTTGGAATTGCATCAGTAACAAATTTGAAGTTTTGAGAAGTTAAGTGAATCAGTTTTGAAGCGCTATGACCTTTGACCTAAAAAATAAATAAGGTTCTTTTCAAAGCCTGGAGCAGTTCAATAAACAGCCAGTCACCCGTTCAACGGTTTCCTCAGTATTGAACAGGACCATCAGACCAGAAAATCCACCCGCATCATTGATAAATGTTTAAAATAAATAATATAAATAACCACCCACCCACATCCTTTTGAAAATAGGAGTCCCTGAGAAACTTTGTATGGACAGTGTTCCAGTTTAAAAGGAATACCAATCAGTGATAAGCTTTAATGGACAATCACACATCTACATTGAAACTTTTGGGTCTGTTCCATCAATGATCAAAAGTTGAAGGCATTACTATATATTTGAGTAATTATCTCTCATTTTCCTCTTAAATTTGAATGTTTCGAATAATGTATCGACCATTTGGTGTTCCCTTTAAGACTTGGAGAAAATTTAAAGAATTAGCACTATCTAGCACACAATATGTAAATGTAATCCATAGATTCTGTCTGTATGACGCATCAATGCACTTGGACAGGTCCGAGCAATACAACAGTGATTTGATATCTGCAAAGGCACTTATTAAGCAATTTGGATGCCAGTGATCAAGGTTGACCAAACATTTTATAGAAGCTTGGGGTACATTTTAATGTTGAGTGATTAATATATTAGAATATCTTTTCTAATGATTTAGTTTGCATTTCAGCAATGTAGCTGGACTGTTTACAAGGGTTTCTTGCATGAAAGTTGCAGTCCAAACTGCTATGAAAGTCGAGTATACAGTCAAGTTCCCTGTACAATCACAATATTATAAGCCGTGAAGCAGCTCGATAAGTCTATATCAATTTGTTATCTGAAGCTGGAACACATCACATTCATAGTGGACTCCTTCAGGGGAAGTGAAATTCCATCCAGATAGTGTAGGAATCTGAAAGAAAGGAAAATATAATTAATATTCTAGGAATGGTAAAGAAAACTTCAGGTTTTGTTCAAAAATCAAACAGAAAGAATCCACTTTTTGAACAATCACAGTAATTCCATTCATGTCAGTTACAGAACAAACAAATTTATGGAACAGGGGCTTCAATGTACGCCCGTATATCTGGAATTACATTGGTCCAAATTTCGAGTTTGTTTAATAGCCTTGATTCCAATTGGTAGCTAGCAATCCAGAGAAAGGTCTACAATTTTGTGCTTCTGAGAATGCAGCGTTCGAAATGGCGGCCTGCTATTGGCTAAAAGCAGGCCAAAATTTTGACAAAGCAGGCGATGTGGAAAATGACCTGCTAAGAAAAAAAATCTCGACCGAAAGTAGCAGGCCATAATTTTCCTGGCCATTCCTTAGTTTCCTACCTATATATAATTTTGTTTCCGTTGCACACAACGTAAATTGAATTCTTCGTGGGCGATATCATCGTACAAATACTCCACTAAAAAAATAAAATCTGCAGAACAAGGCAGCGGTCGAAATAACGCCTGCCTACCTACCGCCGCCGGCAAGTGAATTTTTCCCGTGACAAGTTGCAAAAAAATCTATCTGTCGCATGCGGAAAGTAGGATTTCATCCAGCAAAAACGATAAAATGCGATCAATTTTCGTAAATACCTTTTAGGAGTCTAGATCTATCTGAAGCAACGGACAATCCAAGAAATAATCCATTGAAAATTTATTCCAAGCCGATCTTTGGCCATTGTTGTTGGATTTCTCTGTCAACATTTCCCGCGCCAATTTCACTTCCGGTTGCTGCGCGTCAATTCATGCGCGGTGGTCCGGTGCATGCAAAAGTCGGACCTGTTACGAAACGGAATCGGACTATCTGTTGTTTTTTTTCCAGTTGGTACCGATGGTAAATAATATTGTTGGCCTCTTTTCCTGGGCTTCTATTCACCAGCTGAAGTTTTTCTAAGCAGACATTTCAGTTAATTGATAATTCCAACGGGACTCTGGTGGCTGATTCTAATTTATTGCAATCAGCAATTTACAAGGGGAGACTTTTGATAAATATAAGTATATATAGTCCACATGATTCAGTCAACAAGGCTTTTGCAGTTCTAATTGCAGAAATTAGGGGAAATAGTTGTCTTTGACATATCAAAGTTGACATCAACTTTCCATTGGTGCTCAGTTTTAAAGAACATGTGTGCCAAATAAAAAAATTAATAATAATAAATATAAAAAACGCCCACCTCATTTTTAGTTGGACAGTCAGCGAAGTTTTAGTGGAGACAGTAATACCACATACATAAAACTTCTTTTTTATTGCAATGTCTTAAAGCAGTCAAATAATTAATAATTACAGAATTCAGCATCATCTTAATTTCCTCCCAAGGTCATGAGAAGCTAAAGATTAATTAACAGAGGCCTTATTGGTGGATTTGCACATGTAGAAAAAAAAAATAGCTGTCCAACTTCATAAATAGCAGGTGATGTTAGATTTGACCTGCGATTTTTTTTTCGATGGAAAAAAATAGCAGTTCATCACAAATTTCCTAATTCGGACCCTGGAATGTAACATATATCACATCCTATATTGAATGATAAACTAAAATGAGCTTAACTCTTGGTAACTAGTTGACCTTGGAGCAAGAGCCGAGAGCTCACATATCCCACACTGAAATCGACAATAGTCAAACACAAGAAAATAATAGTTTTCCTGCAAATGGATTTCTTTCAGACCACAGAATTTTGAATGAAGGAAGAAGAAAGTGATGAAGTAAACCTTTGTTCTTAATAAACAGGTATGAAGTTCATAAAGGACCCCTCTCCTCGTTAAATTAGTAAACGTATGGTTTATAGTTCACAACAGTTTAACTAAATGTAGCTGTTTCAAACAGGGGAGACAACTCCATGGGACAAATGCCATATACATGTACAGGGATTCATACAAGTCAAACATTTTACCACCGAAAACTCAATATTACTCAAAATTGAGTTTTCAAATTTTTTTACCGCCGATTCAAAAATTGCAATTGAGTTTTCAAATTTTTTTTACCACCGATTTACCTATTGGTATTCAGTTCTCAAATATTTCAACCACCATCATGCACAGGATGTTGTTGGTGTGTTTTAATATGGTCAATATATTATACTATGAGCAGGGGTTATTTTTGACAAAACATTTTCATCTACCCAATATCCAAATTCAATAAAACTCATTCTATTCAGCGCGTCTTCAGCTAAAGTTTTCATCGAATGAAGTATAAAAACCGAGAGATTTACATGTACCGTACCACAAGATCAGTCTGAATAACAATGGACATGGGGATCTATATCACGAATGAAATCGGAGGGAGAAATCAAGCAGTAATTGTTCAAAACAGCAAACGATCGAACCAGGAAACATGCCCTCTTGTCTGCAGCTAACTGCACCAAACACAGCCTCTGCAGATTGTTACTGAATTAAAGTTTAATAAAGTTTTTACATGAGACAGATCTGCCAAGTTCTAAAGTCTAAATTTTCTGAAAACTACCGAATATTTTGGATGGTCACATTTACTCAATGTTAAATTTTTTAAGCAAATTGCTTGAGTGCTATTTATCTCCGGTTAAGTTTTCCAAAATCCAGTTCTGGAGGTCACCTCGTATTTAAAGTATGGTTTTCCATTACTCTTCCAACTATGAAAATTTAGTGTTTATAATCAACGAGGAATCAACTTTATGGAGCAGACGAAGATAAAATATGCAGCCTGGTCTCATCGCAGCGTCAGTCGCACTGACATCTCACGAGTGAAGTTGTAGACCAGTCAATGTACTTTACAAAAATACAACCCGATCATGATTGCAGGTCTTGGCTTTAGCAAGTCATGTGAAATTTAGACGTTTAGTCTTGATGTATTTTCAATCTTTGACATCGCTGGACATTTCACTTTTTACTTCGTGTTTGATGGATACTGAATGGACCGAACGTCGGCATCACGGTCCAGATTTAGCCGGGAAATATGGTCGACTGACTGCAGGCACGTGGCTCTACAAAGCGCAAGACTGTCGGCTGTCAACCCTATTGCGGTAATGGAAACTTCCACTGACCCGGTGTTGTAAGCCCACAAGCCGATGAATCGAATTGGAAGAGTTCACTTTCAAAATAGGGAAGTAAGGCACAAAAGTTTTCAACTAACAACAATGCGAGGGCAGATTTTTCTTTTGTTTCGTAGACTATATTTTCTTTGTATTTCATTTCTGAAACATGCAACTCTGGCGGACAAATTGATGACCTACGCGATTTAAAGATGACAATAGCAGCTACACAGGGTCTGTCTGAAGTTGAAGAAAAACTTTTACGGCGACAGATGCCCGATAAAAACTTTTGGGCGGCAGTCACTGTTGTCAAACTTCAGTGATAGTCTGGAAACCCTCGGCAGTACGAATGCAGGCTGCCACACAATAAACGTTTGAGGGTTCCGGAAATAATGTATGCAAGCAATTGTGTCTGCCGCTATGCGGCGCTGTGATCAGCATACTCGAAGTCGTTAACAACAACACCACCACACGTGGTGGCACGCTCCTGGTGCCTGTTAGTGTCGTTTTCACGGTAAGATCGTCATTCGATTGATTTTATTTCGTAATTTGGGGCTGTCAAATTAACTTTGACCATGTCTGGCGAATTGAGTTTTCCACGAAAAATTGAGTAAAACGAAAGCAATTTAGTTTCCTGCCATATGAATTGAGTTTTCAAATTTTTTTTACCACCGGTATTTGGTGATAAAAAGCGACTTGTATGAATCCCTGATGTAGGGGAGAGAACTCTGAATATTCCAACCTAACGCATATATTTAGCTAAACTTGATTCAGTTTTGGGAGACTGTGACCTTGACCGTTGACCGATTGATGTATGGTATGTGAGTAAGGTATACTCAAAGTTTGGTACCAATCTATACCTGGAAACTAGAGTTATCACATGGACAACAAATGTTAATGGATGAATGGATAGAAAGCAAAATCGCATTACATGACCTCACCTTCGACAGGCATATGAAAATGTGACTTGTAATGATTTCCTGATTTTAAGGTCACAGTGACATTGACCTTGACTTAAATTTTGGTACACGACACATCATCTTCCCTCAATGTAGCAATGGACACAAAAAAATCATGATTTTTATAAATCTCATGATTTTGGGGGTCACAGTGACCTTGACGTTCGGCCTTGTCCTACATTTTGGTACATGACACACCATGTCCCCCTAATGTATCCACTGACACAAAAAAAACACTTTTCAAAGATTTCTTGATTCTGGAGTCACAGTGACCTCGACTATTGACCGTGACCTAAATTTTGGTACATGATAATTTCTCAATGGACACAAAAAATCATGATTTTTAACAATTTCCTGATTTTGGGGTCACAGTGACCTTTGACCTTGACCTATTTGTTGGTATGCGACACTTCATTTCCCCCTATTGAATCCACTCAAAAAAATTTGTGCAATTTTTAATGATTTTTACGTCACACTGACCTTTGACCTTGATTCTGGGGTCACAGTGATCTTGACTATTGACCTGGATCTAAAGTTTGGTACATGACAAAACGGCTACCCATAATTTCTCAATGGGCTCAAAAAAATCATGATTTTTAACCATTTCACGATTAGGGGTCACAGTGACCTTGACCTTTGACCTTGACCTACGTTTTGATATGTGCACATCATGTCCCCCTAATGTATCTACTGACACAAAAAAATGTTATTTTTAATAATTTCCTGATTTTGGGGACAGTGACCGTTGACCTATATTTTGGTATGCGACACTTCATTTCCCTCTATTGAATCCACTCACAAAAAATTAGAAATTTTTAATGATTTCCTGATTTTTCAGTCACACTGACCTTTGACCTCGACCTACATTTGGTATGCAACACATCGTTCCCCCCTAGGGCATCCACTCATCAAAAATTAGAACTGTAGATAGAAAACTGTCAACGATCAATGATTTCCTGATTTTAGGGAACAGTGACCTTTGACCTCTGACCTCTACCTCAATTTTGGTACGCGACACATCGTCTCCACCTAGCGTATCCACTCACAAAAAATTGCAACTGTGGATAGAAAACGTTCACAGATAGAGACCGGACACGAACACTTCAGCGAGTTCCTGTTTTTAAGGCCAGTGACCTTTGACCTCTGACCTTCATTTTGATATGCGACACATCTCCCCATAGGGTATCCACTCATCCAAAATTAGAACTGTAGACAGAAAACTGTCCCAGATATAGACCGGACACGACGGACAGACGGAAATCGCCATCACATAATACGTCCGCCTTCTGGCGGGCGTATAAAAAACTAGTAATAAACTAATTCTAATAGAATCAAATAAGTAGTAGGAGGACGCTTGCTGGATGCTTCTTCTTTAGCCATGCCAATAAATTATGGTTAGACTTTTTAAGGTTGGTCATATGGCCATTCAGGTATTATTGACGACTCGCAGCATGTCTGTATGCAATATCCATTATGGCTATAAATAGAAACATATTCATATGCCATATTCACTTAACTGCAATGCTGACAAGCCTACAGAATCAGACTGGTTCTAAAAATGCTCGGACTACATACCTTCTTTTGGTTTTAGCCAGCTGTTTGATATGTTCAGTAGTACATATAGACCTGAGGGTCGGGGTGTAGTCCATGGACACCGTCCTTACCGAATTCCACACACACAGGGGGAGAACTGACCTAACATTGTCCAGTACCCGCCTTCTGCTGGTCAAGGCTGTGGAGCTGTAAGTGAGAGATTGAGTATGATTTTACGTCATTTTCAACAATTTTTCAGTTATATGGAGCAGTAATAACGAGGTTGGAGAGAGAGTAAAACCAGATAAAAATCTCTCCAGAACTGGCCCATACACTGTCCAGGGGTCGAAATTGCTATCTATTTGCAGGACATGTCCGGCAGAAAATTGGCACTGTCCTGCAGGTTTTCAGTCGGTTTACATGTATTTTAATTATGTACCGGACAATTCTTGACAAATGTCCTGCAGGTATTTCATGAACATTTCAACCCCTGCTGTCCTTGCAGTGCAAGCTTACACTTATTATCAGGGTTTTTTTCAGACGAAAATCCTTTATCGAACTCAATTTCAAAACTTGAAAAACTCAATTTTTTTTGCGCGCCTTTGGCGCGCTAAAAGTACAATAAAACTCAATTTTTCAACTTTTTAGTCGTGTAGTAGATATAAAACTCAATTTTTTTATTATTTTAGTAGTACACTCCAAACAATCTTTTATTTGATCGCTTTTTCATCGCAGAGAAAAATACAAATGTTAAAAATGGCATAATAATAAACATGAATGTCCATTTTGTTATGCATGTACTTCAGAGTGAGGTATGGAGGTTCACACAAATAAACTACTGAAGTGTAATTGCTAAAGTAAATCCCATGCAACACATGCGGATATATGGAATGGACTGATAAATTACATGAACCAAAACTGACTGAACGGATTGATCATTGAGTCCAAGATCAATAAATATATGAATATCCATGATATGTTAACATTTCTGTATTTATCATACCAGCCATAATTTCCATTGCGACTGCGTTGACAAAGCTACTGTGATCTCAAACTGATGATCTATCATATGCAGTCATTTTACAGACATGTGATGGGGTTCGGGTTAGGGTTTTCCTGATCAACTGTAATTTACATTATGTGGTTTACTCCCATGGAATTGTTTATCCTTTTTGGGGGGGGGCTGGTATAATGAGATTAACAACTGAGTAATCGCATGTATAGTGATGATGACTCAAACCGCAAAAGCAATTAAGTAATATATTTATTATTTTTTTCAAGATTTATTTAGAGTCAGTGTTGAGAAATACAAACATTACCACTACGGGTATGGCCAGTTTTACCAACTATTAACTGGCACTGAAGTAGCATCTTTAACAATGGGCATGGCCGCTATGCAAGGTTGTATGCGCATTGTCAACAAGTTTCTTTTTAAATTTCAATTTCCAAGTTGCTGAATTTTAGTGATATGAAAACTGTAAATTATCACGTTTGTGACCACAAACATTGGTAGCATTTACTGGGGCTTTATTAATACTTTAATTTCAAAATTTGACGTCTGACATGAACTGCTTGTTATAGAAACTGTTAATTTCAAATATTTTTTATTCACGAAAGATCATCAATTTCAATCAGATGCATTGAATCAGATTGTGTCTACTTTAGGGCCCGGGTGATACCTTTGTATGTAGAAGTGAAATTTATCTTCAACTGTGAAGTTTAACTTCAACTGTGATCCAGCACTGTGAAAAAAAAAACACAACAAAACAATTGTTATATTACTAGGGAGGTGATGCTAATCATTCAGATTTTGCAGAAACTACATATCAATGCCATCTCAAATTTACACCACCGATGAAATACTAACAAAAAGTATTTTTTCTGCCAGTGTTGACCAGTATGACCCGGTATTACCATCTCTCTAGCATTTTTACGAAATGAATGGGGCTACAACATGCGCTTTCAGAATGCAGGCGGCCATGTTTGGAATATGATATGTGGTACAGACAATAGGCCTAAAATGATTTTTATTTGGGGATAAAAATTGACATAGAGTGCAAGGTGGTTTCCCTCTACGCAACTGCTATCCATACAATTCCTTCTGCGTTCATTCGTATATTTAATTGATTGTAATTCTTCGGGACCGTAACTCGTCGGTGTGTACCTTCCTTTCGTCGAACTGTCAAACGATTGTCACGTTGCCTTGGTAGGGTCAAGGTTGTTTATTAGCCAATCACGGCGCTACAGAGGGCGCTGGTCGGGAGCCCGCGAAAGAGCGCGCTACTTCACACTAATCCTGGTTTCCGAATGCAACAAGGGAGACAACTATTTATTGATGCAGTATCTCTGTCGAAGGAAAATGGCTGCCAATCGCTGTCAAAAGATGTTAAATAAAAATGGAAAGGTAACGATCGAATCTTTTACCCCAAAATTGTTGATGTCTTTCGTTATGATTCCAACAACGATCCTGGTTTACGTAAGGTATTCAGACATGATGTCTTTATATCGCCCTGTCTCTGCAATTGACCGCAACGTCGGCCAAAAAAAATTCTTGCCGGCAGACGCAAATTATATATTTCTTCCGACTATTTTTTCACAGAAACTCAATTTTTTTTTCACAGAAACTCAATTTTTTAGCGCGCCTTCGGCGCGCAAACTATCAACCCCAGAAAATACTCAATTTCCGAGAAAAAAACTCAATTTAAAAAATTCCAAAAACTCAATTTGTAATCGTTTTTCATCGGGGTTACCCCGATGAAAAACTGTCTGAAAAAACCCCTGTATTATGTATGCAACATGGTAAAGTCTTAATAGATTTCAGGCCTTCAAATGAAGTAAGACCTATTTCAATATGAAATACAGCAGTGTTTTGCAAACCACATCAACTGTACACCTGCAGTGTATTATACAGAAACATTAGCTTTCACAATGGATAATAATATCTCTATTGTCTCTCTCCCCCATAGCAGTGCCATATGCACAGTTTCTGGAAATGCTACAATTAAATGGGAAAGAATAGTTCTTAAATGCTGTGCACTACAGATGGTAAAACTACCGAAGGGAAACTCTGATATAACTAACCTGAGAGGAATGTCATCGGATAGCCTTAGATGCTGCCTCCCCGAGAGCACAGGCAGGGAGAACATGTCCAGATAACCAGGGTCTCCACACCCTTCCACCAACTTGTACATCCTGCCAAGTCCTTCACAGCACCGACTCAAACTTCTAACAGAGATCTGTGCTGCCAAGTCATTACTCATTTCTGCATTCACCCTTTCACCAAGCTCATGCATTGGAAGCTGGTCAGTCAAGCCTGCAGTCAGTGTTAATTGCGATAGGTCAGGAACATCCTTGAACTTCCTTGTTCGTGGATGATTACTCGGGCAAAATTTAGCACCCAAAGTGTCAATAAAGGAGACTGAATCATAGAAGTTTGAGAGGGTATCGATAGAGTCGGCAAGGTGACCCCTCTTGTCTTTCGATAAAGTTTCTGCCAGGTCCGCACTCAGCCTTTTCCAAATGGGCACTGGCGTTTTCGCATCACTGTCTGATTGGCCATCGCCCTGTTCTGATGGGTCGTTCATTTCCCCATCGGAGGAATCACTAGTAAAAATGTCCGACAAAATTCTCGAAGGTTTCTTTTGCTTCAACTTTTCCACATGACTAATTTCATCATTCGACCTCAGCGGCCAACTATTTTGATCAACAGTCTGGACTGTTAAGGGAAGTAACTGCTCCAAATTATTGGAAATCACATCACAAGCTAAATTCTTCATGTGACCATATACAGCTGCAGCAGTATTTATGTTTGTATTCGGTGAGAATACATTTCGGAGTTCTCCAGCCGAGTACGATGACGTACCCATAATGGATTCTGGACAGAGTCGGTGGACTGGTGGTATCTCGCGGGATTCTAAGCTAGACTGAGAGTATTCCGCGAATGTAGTGAACACCGTATTCTCATCAGTGGGATCGTGTTCTGGAATAGAACTCAGAGGCACAGCAAGAGTTCTCTGGTTAGATTTCTGAGGTGTCAATGGAAAACTCTCCATTGAAGATTCGTCCAAGATAATTCTTCGGCAGCTTTTCCTCGAAGCGGACTTGAGAGACACAAAATCATCATCCTCCTCCCAGCTGGGCAAGCTAGAGCGACCAGGAGTTCGGATAACTGATGCAGGAGTATCAATAACCGATGGGATTCTCCTACTGAATGGTGTACCCCCCAAATCCTCTGCAAACTGGGACTGTGATACTGTATCATCCAGTAAAAGCCCACCAGTAGCGCCCCCTGGTATGGAGGGAATTGAAGGGGAGATAACTGCCTTAGGCTCCTGCAATAAGCCTCCACCGGAGTCGACCCAAAACTGTAGTGACTGGACACATCTCCTGACATCCCCTTTATGGTGCTGTACCACGTTGACCAGGTCGATGTACTCTGTCCTTACATTCTCTGCCAGACACATCACTTGCAAATAGGTTATCAAATTAGCCTGGAATAAATAGACAATCGGAAATACAAATAAACAGATCTTCAATAAACAGTTTAGTGTTAAAATACAACCCATACATATATTAAGACTAGTTGCTGGAAAATATCCCCAATACATTACAACACGGTCAAACGGAAAACCGAACCTTGCATAGTGCTAACAAAGCTCTTGTTTTCCCTGTGACCATGTTGTAATGTATTGGTGATATTTTCCAGCAGCTGGTTGTTAATTTGCACTATGCAAGGCTCGAATTCAACAAAAAATTAAACATGCACATTTGGCTACAGTTTGCACCCTTCCATACCAAATACATTACTATTCTCTGAATTCTACATGCACTGCAGAAATCTATATGCATTTGTGCATGTAAATGCCCCTTATATCGAGCCTCGACTATGGACTATAATTGAAATGAAATCTATGAGACCAAGGTTTCATCGAGTTGCTGTTGGTCAGTTATCTTGACCATTGACCTTTTGACCTCAGACGTGGTACCAGACACAGAACTTCCCACTAGTTTTTTTAACTCTACAGCCAAGAATGATGAGATATTGATGAGAGAAATACGTTGCAAAGTATAAATTTTGACTTAACCGCAACAGATAGTTCCAGTGAAAATGCAAAATCCATCCAGAATGCTAAAATCCCATCTGAATGCTAAATTTATGGAGTGGAAATTTATTCTATTCAACTTAATTGGCATGAAGTCCACTTACAGATGAAGGCTGCTTGTATAACAGCTGCTCAAACCTGCCCTCAAACTTCTGGGCGAAGTTCCCATCAGTCGTGGTGAGAATGATGGGACGTTTGGTGATGTTCATGAAACTCTGGATGGCTGCCCAAAATCCTTTGTCCTCTTCAAAGGCAACATCCACCTGGGAATTATAGACATGGATTATAAGCACAATGACACACGATACCCCATTGTCAGAGTTGGTTACCTCCTGAACTGTCTGTGTTAAACCCTCCGACTCCATTGTGCAGAAAAATTCGGCGCAAATTCGGTCTGTATCGATTTTGATCGACACAGAACCTATATCTGCATATGAGAGATATGGAAAATACATCTAGTATATCCTGTAAAAGTTTTATGCTAAACTATTACACAAGAGCACACAATCTGATTTAGCATTGACAAGTTGAGCCCACTCCACTCCATTTTTATGCGGATGATGCTGATTGGCTGAAAGCCATGCACACAAAATGTGCGTGCCGCGATTTCAACCCAAGTGCAACCAGAGGGTGTATCTGACAGTAGGAGGTATACTATCTGATGCCATGAAAACTGAAGCATTATACATTTGGCGGCATTTCTGATAAGAATCTAATAAGACTTATCTCTTGTATTATTACCAGTTACCAAGACGTTCTCTGTAGGATATCACCACTTTCCGCGTATCATAAAAGCTCACATCAGTCTGGTAAAACGAGATGGCGGGCAGCGGGTCGATAATGATGAGCTGCTACCGAATATCGGCCCTACACCGAACCTCGACACAGATATAGGACGTGCTCTTACCGCGACTACGTGATTTACTTGTCAAACAAGATGAAGGCAAACACACTAGAATGGGCGACTCAGAGAGCTCGCAATCACGAGCGAGCGAACTTAATGAATAAAAGATTTGAAACGGGTAATAATAGTAATAACACGATTTTGTCTGGACGTTTTACTTTCATTATCAGCCCTCCATCAGTAATAAGCAGCCCGCCATAACCATTATCGGCCCTCGGGCCCTTCGGCCGATAATGACTATGTTGGGCTGCTAATTATTGATGTCGGGCCGATAAAAGAGTATAACGCCCTATAAAATCATGTTATTGTTATATTATGATGAATCAGTAGATTGTGAAGAGAGTTGTTCTCCACATGGCAAATGCGACAGCAACTGTTCAGCTGTATGTGGACACAACCGGATGTTGTTCAGTTAAGTAACAGTTTAGAAGATATACGGTATAGCCAATTGTTAGCCTAGACGTTACCTCATCAAATAAAATCAAGGATGTGCTGGACAGATTTAACCCCTTTACTGCTGCAGTATTAGAGTTGCTGCTGGTTTCGTTCAGATCAATCACGGCTGGTTTCACTGTCTCAACCTTTTTACCCTTGCCCGTCTTCAGTCTCTTCTTTGGAGTTTGGGAATCTGAAATGTAAATCAAGTGAAAAAATTTCTTCACTGCATTCACAAGTGGTCAGCTGAATCAACCGGATTGGAAAGGCAATCAGAGATCCAGTCATAGACAGAGCTGTAATCTCCTATAATGCAGTGTACACTAGATATAGAGGGTGGGGCTCAAGTTTCTTGGGAGTGGGAACAATCCCCAGGGGTAATGGACGAGTCTCAAAATCAAAAAGCCCAGGCAGGCCGAAATAGTTGTCATGAGCATTTAACATGAGAATTGAAACCGATTGTTGATGCCAGACATCCTCAATCTATAGGACATTCAAAAAGCAACACCTTGTCCCAATTAATCCACGCAATCCAAAATTTGCACTATTCGTATAAATTCACTTTGCCCTATCTGTTAACCCAGGATGATATTTTAAACCGGGCATATTTTCACTTAATATTTATCAAATTATAAATTATCCTAAGCATCAGCACACGTTCATTGAATACTGGGAAAATATAGTACATATATTTAAAAGTACGCAGGGATTCATAGAAGTCCAAATTTTACGAACCAAAATCCAGAAAATTGAGTTTTTTTACAGTCAAATTGAGTTAAAATAAAATTTATCGGCATTTTTTCCCCTTAAAGTTGAGTATATAAATTTTTTACAAACCAGGGTAATTTTTTTCCCCCCGAAGTTGAGTATATAGTTTTTTTTACAAACCAGGGTAAATGTTATCTTCTATGAACCTTGTTTACTGTTACCGATTGATGTATTTTTAACCTTTTGTGTAATTAAAATCATTTTGTGTTATTGATTGCGATTACTCATTTCCATTATGTTGTCAGAAAGAAACGATGAAAAAAAAAATCATACTAGTTTATACAATAGTTACACGATGATTGTATTGGATTCCACAAATGGATTCAACCTAACCATTTTTACTACATGGTAAGTATACATGTATATAATATTTTTTTTTTGTATCTTTGTATTGCATATGGAAAACAAATCATTTGGGACTGTCTGCATTTGCAAGACAAAAGATATAAAAATCTGACCACCTGCCCTATTTCCTGTCAAGTAGTTGATGTTAACGTAAAACAATTATTATTAATGAGACTTATAAAGAGTAGGCCGAACAATTTGCCATGGATTTATAACAGATAAACATTAAAAAATAAGGAAATTCCTGATATTTTTGTCTCGCATATTTTTCATTTCATACCGCGATGTTTTTCACAGTGAAAGATCAAAATTACCAAAACAATTCAAGAGCCACCGACATAAGCAAGAAGTGCAGTGCCGTTAAATTTAAAATCTTGCCCTCAAATAAACTGACTTCTAAAGAAATGCGTGTTCTCAACGTAAAGGATTGACCGCGTTGTTGTTGTTCATGACAGGTCTCATGCAGGCAATGTCTGAAGAAACGATCCATTTTTATTTTCATAAATTTCTTACCGCTTAATTCTACTTCTCCTGATGTGCTGTCTCTGGGAAAATGTTTGTCATTCTAATTATGAATGAATCCGAATGAAAATGATCTGCTAAATAAACTCCAAACGTCCCAGGTTTTCATTTTCACGCTCGTGTACTTTCCATTTGACGACCGCGTGTTTAGCATTCACACTAGCGCCATCTGGCGCCAGTCGGGAACCTTTACAGAGAGCATTCAAGGCTTCCAAAAAATAAACGCGCAATGGTTTCCGAGGTGTAGTTTGCACGTTACGTCATCAAAACATCCGTTTTGCAGCAAGACGAAAAGATGTCTCGGGGTTTTCTGATTACAGGTCAGCTATTTGACTTGAATTTCCGTGAAATATTGAATAAATCTCCCTGAATTAACACCACACTGATTACGCTAAGCTTTGATTCGCACAAGTTCCATTTTAGGCGAGTTTTTACGTGAAAGATTCCCGGATTCGCGTCGAAATTCTACCCCTGCTGCCGACAGATTTACATTTGCTACCGCGACCATGGTGATCATTTGAGTTTTACCAGAAGATTTCCCGACAATCGTGTATTGAAATTTCGAATTTATGAAGCTTGAAAATTCAGTTTCCAGAGCTTGAAAATTCAGTTTCCAACACACAAATTGAGTATAAATATTTTGGTGACAAAAACGGATTTTTTACTCAAAAAAATTGAGTTTTGAACTGAAAAATTGAGTTTTTAAACTCAATCTACGAACCGAAATTCGGTACGTAGAACCGACGTGAATGAATCCCTGGTACGCCAGCTATCACTTCAAAATATTGTTCTGGGTTAATGGATCAGGCAAAGTGAATCTATACTTACCACAGCTGAATTCAAGGGTCAGTGCAGATAGGCTCTCTGTTCTCTCTAGTGGCGCATAGCAGAGACCCGCACACATACTTATGGTGCGAATTTTGGATTGAAGTTCAGTTATTTTTATCATTTCATTTTAGCACTTCTGATAACAAGAAACATTTGATCTGCACACATGGTTATCGCTGCAAGTTAAACAATGGACAAAAATTGTTTTATTAAGCAGCCCGCTAAGTCACAGTATCATACCTTTTTCTTTCTCCCTTTTCCTCTTTGTTCCAGCACCCTTCGTACCCTTACCCTTCTCCTTCTTGGGGGATGGAACCTTGTCCTTCTCTTCAGGTTTGGCACCAGCCTTCTTGAACAGGTTCGTGAAAGATGTTGGGAGTTTCTCAGATGTGACAGCTGGCTTTGTATCTTTAGCTAAAAGATCAGAACGACTGTGTGAATAATTAATTCATCCACCTGTATTGGTAATATATAATTTTTCACTTCGAAACATACAGTATTTCAAATACATCTCTACAATAATGTGCATTTTGTGTTGTTCAAAGACGTCCACATTTTATAAGATTTTTATTTACGTCCAAAAGCAAGGATCCATTTTATGGAGTAAACTGAAGAAACGGTTTCACAGTATTATGGGATAAAATCTATTCAGATTAGCAGGCCATGCAAATGTGCCCATGTGTAGTGTGCAGTGCTTCGGATTTAAGAAGCGCGAGAGCGAAAGCGCTCAATCGCGCGCCTGAATCAAAATTTAGAGGCTCTTTTTTTCGCGCTTCTTGAATTTATCGTATGGAATAATCTTTATTTACCTCTAATAACTTTCCATGAAAACGCAAGACGTTTCGATCACGAAAATCCGGAAGTGTGCGAGCTCTTCTGGCAAAGGAGTTAAACTTGGTTCGGATTTAACCGAGGACCGAAACGTCCTCGCTTATAATTGGTTAAATTGGTAATACTGACCAATCACAGCGGCGGATACAGCTGTGTGTGGATTGTCGACGGACATATTGTTGTTGGCGCGCTCGTCTGATTTTGGGATTTGTTTGATCGATTGTGGCCGCGAATAAGCGATTATGGCTACAAAACTTCCACCAACAGTTAGACTAGAAACATTTAAAAGGCGGAACACTGGTGGTGTTCTATCGTATACGGCCGAAAACGGCATGGTACCGTAACAGAAGTTTGGCGCAAACTGCGCAAAACATTGACAAAATTCTCAAACATCGCAGAATCCGAGGAAAGGCACAGAACGAAATAAAGGGATAACAATGAAACACATCAGGGATAACTGGTTTCGCTTACGTTTATTATCAACATTTCATACATGATTGTCAGATAATATTGATGTCGCATTTCATAATGTTAAGAAGTTTGAAAATAATACTAATACTTTTCTTGCAAGAAGAATCATAAAATGGGAATTACTATTTACATCCCCATTCTCGTAAATAGCTCTTCTAAAAGTTTTTAGAAGGGTTTTTTTTTAGAGGAGTGATCGCTCTTCTTGACAAAATTAGAAGAGCGATTTTTAGCTCTTCTGGATTTTTCAAATCCGAAGCACTGAGTGTGAATTGGGGAAGAGATAGTTCTATGTGGGATGATTAAGATATACCGGTAGTCAGAGGCTTAGCCAGGATTCTGAGTTAGGGAGTCCAAAAGGCCGGGGGGCAGGGGGCCGCCGGTGAGGCCCCCTCCTAGGCGTGGGGTCTGGGGTCATTAATGCTCTCAGATCGAATCTGAGGCATATACAACACTTATTTGTCATGTGCATTACCAAAACTCAGGCCATAGTTTTAAGCCTACAATTATGAAATAAATTGTTAAACTTGTTCTGCATATTTATAATAATGCTATTTTATTCATTGATTTTGTTTCTGGAAATAAACTTATGTTCCTTCATTGATTTAGAGTTAAGTTATTTTATTCTTAATTATAACTAATTCTTCTTACCAAGTTTTGTGTACATTGAGTAATTTTAGTCTTTGCTCTTTCATAATTGATTACACTAAACTGTACAAACAAACTGAATGCATTAAATTTTATTTCACCCCTACTAAACTGTACAATCACAAACTGCATGCATTATAATTTTATTTCACCCCTACTACGAAAATGAATTGGTCCGCT
Source organism: Hanleya hanleyi (assembly GCA_036873755.1). NCBI lineage: Eukaryota > Metazoa > Mollusca > Polyplacophora > Lepidopleurida > Hanleyidae > Hanleya > Hanleya hanleyi. The sequence continues at coordinate 17,702 of JAVTVY010016525.1, read as the reverse complement.
TACTGGACTCCAAAGTACAGCCCATGCATGTCCACGGACGAATCCATTGTGTCGACAAAGGGTGGACGAGTTAAAATCACTGGAACCGATTCAGTGTGAGTTCTGTGTCATACTAAATTATTGTCGCGAAGACATACCGGAAATTACTTCTCCAAATGACCTGCTTCCTGCCACCCCAAACTTTCGGCAATCGAAGCAGAACAGGACATTCCCCGCGTCATCGAATCTATTCATGGGTATTTGGTAAGGCACTCTTTCGGGAAACGTCTAACACGTGGAAGCGTCGTGCGACTGTCCCCAGACTCGTCCCAACTGTGGGCCACAGAACTAGTGGCATTTTCCTTTTTAACCGGACTTCTGTCCCTCACTTCGTCTTCTTCCTCACTGTCACTTTCGTTATCACTTTGTTCAAAATTTTGCCTCGCGCTCCAAGACGCGAAAAACTTCGTAATCTTCTGCATGTTGAAAAGTCAGCACACGAGAGCTTGTGTGAAGTATGTCGTCTCCAAGCAGGGGTAACCGCATTAAATATTATACGCTAGTGAGAGATGCGAGGCAGAGTAATCTGTGGCGGAGATTTTATAGGTCGCGGAGATTTTATCGGTCGGTCAACTCTGCCGAGTGGAATCTAAAACCTAGGCATTGAATTAGATATGAATGCTGACGGGGGAAATATCAAAATGTCCGTTACGTGCAGCAGGGATTGTTATACATGTTGAAGGAGCGGAGAATAGTTTACGGCTGATTCAACCGGATCCCGTCAAGAACTCTTTCATGAACTTGGCGGAGAAAATATCGGCAGTTTGATAAGACACTTGACCGTCCAGCAATACGTCCACGCAAATATAAGGCCGTCCAAAATTCCCCAAAATTTTATTTGGGCCGTCCAAAGGACGGCTGGACGGTTAACTGGCTAACTCTATGCCGGTAGTTGGTTACATATCGGACAGAAATAGAAAAATTATGTATCTGTGAAGGGGCATAACTTTGTAAAATATGGGTCGAGGGGTGCCACTTTCGACAAGCGTCTGACTTAGCACTCTGTAAAATAAGAATCAAGACAAATAAGCTGTACCGAACACGGATCTGCAGATATAACTTGTACATTCAGCTACAGATAACAAAATCGGAGATTATTACATCCGAAAGGGGCATAACACCATAAGCAAAGGCGAGTAATCCTTTGTTGGCTAGTAGAATACAACAATAAGTTTCCAAAATATAGTAGCTATACCGAACACAGTTCTGCAGATATAGTTGGTTACATTCAGGCATATAGGACAGAAATAGAAATTAATATATCAGTAAAGGGGCATAACTCTGTAAAGTATGGGCAGAGGGGCGCCACTTTCGATAGTCGTCTGACTTAGCACTACTGTAAAATAAGAACCGAGACGAATAAGCTGTACCGAACACGGATCTGCAGATATAACTTGTACATTCAACTACAGATAGCAAAATCGGAGATTATTACATCCGAAAGGGGCATAACTCCATGAGCCGAGGCGAGTAATGCTTTGTTGGCTTGTAGAATACAGGAATATAAATAAGTTTCCAAAATATAGTAGCTATATCGAACACAGTTCTGCAGATATAGTTGGTTACATTCAGGGATATAGGACAGAAATAGAAATTAATATATCTGTCAAGGGGCATAACTCTGTAAAGTATGGGCCGAGGGGCGCCACTTTCGATTGGCATCTGACTTGGCACTCTGTGAAATAAGAACCCAGACGAATAAGCTGTACCGAACACGAATCTGCAGATATAACTTGTACATTCAGCTACAACTAACAAAATCGCAGATTATTACATCCGAAAGGGGCATAACTCCATAAGCCGAGGCGAGTAATCCTTTGTTGGCTTGTAGAATACAACAATATAAACAAGTTTCCAAAATATAGTAGCTATGCTGAACACAGTTCTGCAGATATAGTTGGTTACATTCAGGCATATAGGACAGAAATAGAAATTAGGGGCAGAACTCTGTAAAATATGGGCCGAGGGAAGCCATTTTCGATAGGCGTCTGACTTAGCACTATATAAATAAGTGTCGAAAATTTGGTGGTTGTGTCTCAAGCGGTTTTGCCTAAAATGCGGTAATGGACGGACGGACGTACATGGCGACGACAATACCCCGAGGCCAAAATGGCCGAGGGGTAATAAAAGGAGACACTAGATATTTATTAAAATTTATACAAATTTGGCCATGGATAAAATCATTTAAAATACCCACCACTCAGTTTTGCTGGTGTAGATGGGGCATTGAGCAGCTTTTCTAGGTTCTGTTTGGACACTTGGTGAGACTGTGTGGCCTCTTGCAGTTTTCCCAAGATACGTTTACCACTACGAGAAGAGGCTGCGTTCACTTCAAATACCTACAATAGATGTACAGATGAACCATCAAAATACGCAAGGCACAGACAGTACATCTAATTATATTAATGCCAATTTAGGTAATAACTATTGCCCACAGAGCTTCTGAGAAATATGGCAGTTTCCAGATTTCGCAACATCAGGTGAACTGAAGTATTTCCGATTTCTTTTCTGTTGTGACCAGCTACATGGCTACAAGTGTTATCAGTACACATCAGGGCTGTTCCAGAAAATGATACATGGGGTGGGGGACCCCAACCACGCATATACCATTTATTCTAAATCTCTAATGTAGAAATGACCGTATATCAGGCCATTCAAAATATTATTTATGTTTACCGTAACCCGACCGACCCGAAAAAAACGTAGCTGCGCAAAAATAAATTGTCCGGCATATTTTTTTTTCGTTTTCGCGAACCTGTAAAAATGTCTGTTTCAAGGGGAATAACTCCTCGCGCATCCCGTAAGGGGAGTTTACTCTCTCGCTGGTGGCGCTGCTGGTGAAGGCCATCAAAATGGCGGACACGGACGTTGAGCAGTCGAAATAACGCCTGTCTACCTATCGCCGACAAGTCATTTTTTCAAGTGACAACTAAATTAAAATGCCGCCTGTCGCCGCGACAAGTAACTGTTCTGTCCTAAAAATACTGAATTACGATCTAATACAGGCCTAATATGACTGAATGACTGAGTTGTGTTCCTGGAAACAGTTTAGTTTTATTTATATCGGACATTCTGTTCACTTCGACGTGCATCCCGCTCTCATGCATACAACACGAGAGCTGACTGTTCATGCCTGGCAACTTCAAGTCGAAAACGAAACCAGAAGAAGCTGAGCGATTCTTACATTTTATTTCGGAGAATAGGAGCTCAATAAAACTTCGTCAGTGAGTATTTTAATCGGAAGAAAATCGTGCTTGCCAACACGGGCAGCTAACATGAAAGTTGCGTTGCCCGTGCCGATTTTTACTTGCTCCAGACAAGCGGACAAGCGCTAACGTGTTACACTCGCGAGTTGATCGAGTGAACATGGTGAAGGCAACAACAAATGCTTTTGCTTGATAATTTGTCAGGACAATTCAACATTTTCATTTTGGAACTTTTTTTGAGGAGGTAAAACTCAATTTCAAAATTTCCCCAAAACTGAATTTTTCGTTCAGTCAAGTTTTCAATCGGGGTTACCCACAAAAAGTTGTTAAAATCCCCCTGTTGTTATGATCCTTAAGAAAATATCGTTCCAGCAAAATTAATCTTATAATTGAACATTCTGTTGACATTTTACACTAAACAGTCTGGTGAGAGAAATGAGCCTGCTGAGTCAACATCAGGGAGTGAGGACATTGATCTTGGCTATGCAGAGCTAGAGGAAGGAGACAAATTTGTCGCTGTCATAAACGTCTCCCGATCGAGAAAAGAAAACTTGTGTTCAAATTCTCCAATGCCTGCAAAATGGAGAGACTGATTGGAATATATGAATGATGACAGTAGGGTGAAAAAAAAGTTTCAGTATAGGAGTGACAAGCTGAAGTACCAGGGGGCAAGTAAAAAATAGTTACCTGTTAGAGTGACAAATAATTCTCAAAAAACGTTGTCGTATTAGTGTCTGTCATTGAACAGGGATTTTGTGAACGGGGAATTAGTGATAAAAAACAAAATAAAACGTTTTTGCTCATCGAAAACGTTAAGAGATGTTCTAGCTTGTGTGTCTGATGTATCTGACAGCACAAATTTGTTTTGTATCAAGGCATGTCGCCTGGACTCTTCGTGAGCATTTGAAACTGAATGCGACTCTGACGATGATCTGAACATTCACGGGCAAAAAAAAAAAAGGCAAAAAAAAAAAATTTCCCTACCTACCTACCTACCCACCTTTTTCTAATTGCGTTACAGTAAACACATTTTTTTTTTAGAATGGCCTCACCCAGCACACATGTACCATAGAACTGAAGATCTCCCACCCCCCATGTAATTATTTATGGAACAGCCCTCATGAAATAGTGCAAGAAAGTGTATTTGGCATATAGTCGCCCTAGGATCTGTAAAATTATACCTGGTATCCAAGTTCCTGGGCCAGAGCATAGACTGTACCAGTTTTGCCAACCCCATGGGGCCCTGTAATCAGCATGGTGTTGCACAGGCTGTCCTCCGCTTCCATCCAATCACTGTCCTCTTTACTTCCAGTTTCAAAGTCACTGTCATCATCTGTCCACCAATCATTGCTATTTTCTAAAATCAGAAAAGGAAAATGTTAACTGGAAACTAACATCTAGCTATAAGGCCATACAAAGTAAATGTCTTCTTTGTGAACTGTACTGGATGACAATTTTCAATGATTTACTGATTTTCGGTCACAGTGACCTTGACCTTTTGACCACAAAATGAAGAGAGCCCATTTGCCGCATGGTTCCCTTATATCCAAGTTTGGTAACAATCCATAACACGAAATGAAAGATATCAAACAGCTTGACAGACAGACAAAAAGCTGATGGCGATAAACACCATCTATAAACAGGCATATAAAAAATAAGCCCCTAAGAAACACTCAACTTTGTATGACCTAATTACAGAACAATGCTAGAAATAAATCTATACCATATTTACTGCTTTACTATATTGAAATGTTATCATTAACGTGTTTGTTGTCAGAGAGTGATAATGCAGATTATTAAGTTTATACCTCAATGCCTTACTGTCTGCTTATTGCTGCATATTAGGCCAAATTAAAAAGTAGTTTGTGGTAACAAGGGCCCGCAAAAAATGTTGGGTCGCTCAGATTTTAATTTTTTTTTCGATTAAAATTCCCTTATAATTTTTTTCCTGTTGTTTGCATCTGATGATATGCAGATCGACTCACCCATACCACAAAACAGTGTTTCAGTTTCCTTCTAATACGATGAACAGGACTGATGTTCACAATAGTCTGTCCATCTAAAACATGCCAAAATTTGAAGTGGCCAGCACATGAGCTGCAAACTAGAAGCCCCGGCACCCGAGCACGCGAAGCGTGTGAGCGGGGGGAGCAATTATTTTTTCAAATAAGAGCCCTTTTGGTGACCCCACAGGAAAGGAAATTTGCTTTTTTATATATATATATATTAGACAACACTATTTTAACTGATGAAGCTTAAAAGTGTCAATATTGTAACTAAAATTTGAGACATCGTCGTAGTTAGCTGTGTTAAAGAATCTCACATGATTTATTCACATTAAAAACACATTTTTTTGTTGAAATTATTGATTAATAATTAAAAGTCTCTTTAACTGGATCTAGTTTAACCCTTTCACCGATTATTTCCCCTGACAAAAGTGACCTGCTGACGATCAATTCCCTGAGAACTGTTAAAATTTGTATATGTTGTCTTTGGAATGCTAGAAATTGCGTTTGCGTCCGAGATTTGCAGAAAAACATAAGAAACCTGTCTCCACAATACACACTCCAGTGTTATTTGCTCTAGTTTTATAGCAAAATAAATAAAATACCATACAAAATTAGGTTTTACTGCGAGAGAATGCGCTTTCCCCGGCTTTCGACTCAAAAACATCAAAATCCAACGGAGAAATCGTCTTTTTTCGACCGCATTTGACAGCGTTTTTCTCGAGTTTTAATCGGCCAATTTTCATGTTTGACCTCTCATTGGAAAGAGCGACCTTTCACCTTTCTACACAGGAAATAACCTTGAATGGATGGCAAAATAAAACGGAGGATACGATTGGATTATAAAATGATGTCATTCCATCCTTCCAGCCACTGTCTACGCTCGTCTCAAATCTGTTGGCTGCTAGAGGTCACGTGAGCAAAATTACGCATACCGATTGGCTCGTCGGCTCAATAACGCAGCTTGCTGCCGACATTTTGAAATGTGTTCGACAAACTTTGCGGATCAAGACTCGTAAAAATATGGAAATAAACTTTGCCGGTCGTCGTTGGCAGTTTCAGCCGTCTGGGGAATATTCACCACGCTTTACCAGTCATGTAACATAAAAAATACAGAAGTTAGGATGAGGTTTTCGATGATTTTTTCCATTTTTGCGGCTCGTCGCTCGTTCAACATCTAAATTTGTTTTATTTATTTTTCAAACAAGCAAACAATTTCGAGAATCAAATTGATCAGGGTTTCGGCTTTCCAGAAGTATACAGTGTTTGATAGGTTTCCGTTAAAACGAATGCAAAAAAATAAAAGTGCTGAACCCATCGTGATAGCGAACGGGTTTAAAGCTAACCCGGTCTACCGGGGATGGTCGTACGGGTGGCACTCTCGTTATCCCCGTGTACCGCGTTTAATCGGTGAAAGGGTTAATAATAAACTAGAGCCTTAGGCACTGAAACGGGGCTATTTAAATGTAAAATAGGCTGTTGGAATAATTCCACTAACTCTTTGATGTTCCATCTCATGGCGAAGAGCCATACTTGTAGTCTCACACATTCCTCTCAACAAGGATCTCTAGTGCATTAGTGTAATTGTACACATATATATAAAACCCAACCTGATGAAATGATAAAATAATGTCTTCACTGCATGTTACCAATATTTGTAAAAAATTTCACTTTTTTCAGATAATCAAAAGCATATCCTTCAGCAGTAAATAACAATACGAAGCTGCGCATCTGAAAACCCCTCGTCTTTGGGTACATTCATAATGTATTCAATTTGAACCAAGATGTCAGGAACACCAAGCAGTCAAGTCACAAATATACAGATTATCAAAAATTTTGCAATTAGGAATGACCCAAGGTTTCCGTCGAATCAGAGAAACCGGTTTTCATTACATAAGTTTCTTGATGCATCAATGGTGTACATGTATACTAAATTTTACATCGAGCATTTAAACGGTATCAGAGATAGAGATCATTAATGATTTAGCATAAATTAAAGATGGCCGCTCATCCTTCCCGCCACTCAGAGGAACTGATGTGGTTATTAATTGAAAGTCTCTTGATACATTGATGCTGTATACCAAGCTTCGTATAGAACACTGAAATGGTATCAGATATATACATCATTAAAGATTTTGCATAAATTAAAGATGGCCACCAAGGTTTCCGCCCAATCAGAGAAACCAGAACTGTCATTTGTCGTAAGTATGCATCGATGATGTATATCAAATTTTACATCGAGCACTTGAACGGTATCAGAGAACGAGATCATTAATGATTTTGCATAAATTAAAGATGGCCGTCCATCCTTCTCTCCACTCAGAGGAACTGATGTGGTTATTCATTGCAAGTCTTTTGATACATCGATGCTGTATACCAAGTTTGGTATAGAACACTTAAATGATATCAGAGATATATATCATTAAAGTTTTTGCATAAATTAAAGATGGCCACCAAGGTTTTCAGTCAATCAGGTCCCCGATTGAAAGTATCTCTATGCATCGATGATGTATACCAACTTTCATATAAAACAATTGAATGGTAACAGAGATATGTATCATTATCGATTTTGCATAAATTAAAGATGGCCTCCAGGATTTCCAGCTAATCAGAAAAGCCGGTTTGGTAATTCATTGAAAGTTGCTTGATGTATCGATGATGTATACTAACTTTCGTATTGAACAGTTGAATGGTTTCCGAGATATGGATCATTATCCATTTTGCATAAAATTAAAGATGGCCGCCAAGGTTTCCACCCAATCAGGTCCCAATTCAATAGGCTTCTGGTCCTTGACTAGGTAAATAAGCATACCAAATTTGGAATTCTTCAGTGGAACCGTTTTCCGTCTATCTCGCTCACGTACTGACGTACGAACAGACGGACGTTCAAGACGACAATACCCCATGGCCAAAATTGGCCGAGGGGTAAAAATGAGTATTGAGATACAATGTAAAATCCTCATGGTTAGATGGACTGAAGCTATGCTGGGATGCATCCTCTCATGGCATCATATTGTTTCATGTACCTCCTCCCTAGTATATTATAGTTCTATTTGGTTATCTCCCCTGTCACCTTACAGCTTCAAAACTGTGATATGCAGAGCTCTTTCTGTAGATCAGGGGGAAATGCTTGCAACATTCCATGAATATTTCAGCAGCGTTCGAAATGGCGGCCTGCTATTGGCTAAAAGCAGGCCAAAATTTTGACAAAGCAGGCGATGTGGAAAATGATCTGCTAAGAAAAAAAATCTCGACCGAAAGTAGCAGGCCATAATTTTCCTGGCCATTCCTTAGTTTCCTACCTATATATAATTTTGTTTCCGTTGCACACAACGTAAATTGAATTCTTCGTGGGCGATATCATCGTACAAATACTCCAAAATCTGCAGAACAAGGCAGCGGTCGAAATAACGCCTGCCTACCTACCGCCGCCGGCAAGTGAATTTTTCCCGTGACAAGTTGCAAAAAAATCTATCTGTCGCATGCGGAAAGTAGGATTTCATCCAGCAAAAACGATAAAATGCGATCAATTTTCGTAAATACCTTTTAGGAGTCTAGATCTATCTGAAGCAACGGACAATCCAAGAAATAATCCATTGAAAATTTATTCCAAGCCGATCTTTGGCCATTGTTGTTGGATTTCTCTGTCAACATTTCCCGCGCCAATTTCACTTCCGGTTGCTGCGCGTCAATTCATGCGCGGTGGTCCGGTGCATGCAAAAGTCGGACCTGTTACGAAATGGAATCGGACTATCTGTTGTTTTTTTTTCCAGTTGGTACCGATGGTAAATAATATTGTTGGCCTCTTTTCCTGGGCTTCTATTCACAAGCTGAAGTTTTTCTAAGCAGACATTTCAGTTAATTGATAATTCCAACGGGACTCTGGTGGCTGATTCTAATTTATTGCAACCAGCAATTTACAAGGGGAGACTTTTGATAAATATAAGTATATATAGTCCACATGATTCAGTCAACAAGGCTTTTGCAGTTCTAATTGCAGAAATTAGGGGAAATAGTTGTCTTTGACATAACAAAGTTGACATCAACTTTCCATTGGTGCTCAGTTTTAAAGAACATGTGTGCCAAATAAAAAAATTAATAATAATAAATATAAAAAACGCCCACCTCATTTTTAGTGGAGACAGTAATACCACATACATAAAACTTCTTTTTTATTGCAATGTCTTAAAGCAGTCAAATAATTAATAATTACAGAATTCAGCATCATCATAATTTCCTCCCAAGGTCATGAGAAGCTAAAGATTAATTAACAGAGGCCTTATTGGTGGATTTGCACATGTAGAAAAAAAAAATAGCTGTCCAACTTCATAAATAGCAGGTGATGTTAGATTTGACCTGCGATTTTTTTTTCGATGGAAAAAAATAGCAGGTCATCACAAATTTCCTAATTCGGACCCTGTTCAGAAGTAGAATGGAAAGAAAACATTTCTGAATACAGGGAAATTATTACGTAAATGATTTGACCACCACTGGATTTTAGAAACTTACTATAAAAAGATAATGCAGAGGGTCTTGAGGGGTGAGCTTAAATGGCGAAAATTCCAAACTGTAACTCAACACACATATTTCATGAAAATGTAAATGAATACAGGCAAAGTGAAATATCCCATTGTTTTCTACAATGAATTACACTTATACTGGTATTATTTAATACTAAATTACTGCCCAAACACGCTTTCTAATGAGAATGAGTTAGTCCCACAAAATCACTCAACATGCGCCTCTCAAAATCTGTGGTTTAGCAGACGACATATTTTGAGCACGAAAGTAGTGCCACTGGAAAATGAACGAAAACACGCATAAAATTAGATAAATGGAAATGTAACTTAAACATATCAGACCGGCAACTATACGCGAACATTAAAAACACAGAAACCTGGACATTCTAAAGAAGGAAGTTTCAGACCTCTTTCTTGTCGTGTAAGAACTCTATCTTTTGCTGTGTTAGCAAGACACAGAGCTGCAGCTCAATTTTTTCTGACTACAAGACAGGACCATTAGTCCCTACGGGCCTACATCGCCCCGTGAAAAGGGCAAGTTGAGAAAACAACTCCCCATAAATTAATTTCAGTAAAACTGTCCATTAAAAGTATTTACTTTAAGTCATTCAATAGATAAATATATAATTATCTTCAAATTATTGGTTTCATAAATTCTATTTTCAGTCACCATTCACATAATTTTGTAATCAATGACAACATAATGTTCATCATCAACAATCAAACAATCTAATTGAGGACTTGGGGACCCAAGAAACATTCGGAAACCTGTCATCGCTACCACAGTAACATGCATTATCAAGCTTTTGAGGGTTCCCGACGTACAGCTATCAAGTCAGCCTCGTTCTGATCGAAGGGGATTTCCACGTGCTCCAGTCAGTGGGAGAAAAATTGTTTCTCTGTTAAGCAAATTTGGGATTAAATTTATCTGAGACTCAGTGGTTTGTAACATTTGGTGATACAATTACAATTTGTGTGTCCAACAAACCGAACATTTATTCACTTGTACACAAAGGCAATCATTCGACAACTTACGCAATATTCGCTTACAACAACAACACAATGTTATATAGCATAGTCGGGAAACAAATCTCTGGAGACAATTTTCAATGACAAGTTTGCACTAATTACAAACGCGAATCGCCGATAAAAGCGCACCTCACAATGAATTTAGGCGAGCAGTACGTGCCCTGTCTTTCTTTCACTTTCGGCCGAATCCTTCTACATCATCCCAAACACATGGCTACGTACAGGGATCCAAACAGAAATCCACGGGCAGAGAGAACTAGGATACATTCTCCATGACTGGGTACTTTTCCAGTCCAACCTCTGTAGACTGGGCGATTTATTAGATTACCACACATATAAGGGAAGTACCGATTCGCGAAGAGTGATCAGGGGAATTCCCAAACAGAACGCACCGACTGTTCACGCATTTTCTAAACCCAGGAGTGAGGAAGACGAGCGTACGAAGCTTAACCCCCCCCCCCCTTCCAAATTTTCTACCCGAATTTACATCGATCTCAGGATCGATCATTTCACCGGGTAAAAAGTCGGAAATCCGCCAATAGGCGGAAAATTCCCATGCCTGAAAAGTAGTGAATCTTACATCAGGGCTGTTCCATTTAAAAAGATGTACCCCCCCAGGAAGGGAAACTTTGTACACCCCAGGGGTTTCCTTAAGAGGCGGCAGGCGGCGGTTTTCGGCGGCTACTATCACCGAAACCGCCGCCTACTTCGTCGGCAGCAAAAAAAAAAAAAAAAAAATTAACATGGTGTTGTTGTTGTTGTCCGTGTTGTCATTGTTGTAAACTTACTCACGTCGACGTTTTATCGCAGTCAGCATTTCTTGTATTAAAGTTGATCTGTGAACTTCATGAGTTCTACTTTTTATTATGTCTGATTTCGGGAACTGAAAGTGAAACTGTCATGCCTACGTCTCTGGTCACGCCAACAGATCATGACCTACTGAAGGTCAAGGTCGTACACCACGCGTGAATGAACCGTAGCTAAAGTATTCATGCCGCATGCACTTGAAATAGTAAACTGACAGCAGGGAATATACTATGTCCAAACGAAGTTCCAGTCTGATATTGCAACATGGAGGCTTTTGGTTTTGGGGCAAAACGATCAAAAGGTAATAATAATTTTATTGTAGATTATCTGCAAGTATTCATGAAAGAATGCCTGGAATGAAACATGTGCTAGACTTGGCAGTTGTCTTCGCCATGCTATGGAATATTCTATTGTCTCCACTCCCCTCCAGAAAGGTTCTGGGTTGCGTTCATTCTAAGTTTACGCCTATGACAAGGGGGGACAGGCTATTCACATTCCTGATAATTTTAATGTGGCTGTCCAACGAGTTCTCAAGTTTATAAAAATCAGACCTGCCCAGTGTAAAATGTGTTGGATTGTGCAAAGATTAGGCTATCTCCATCCTAAAATACAGATTCTAAACAAATGTTCTGTATCATATCTCCGTCTGCTAATTTCATGGTGAAAATTAATTATGTAAAAATAAAAAAATTAAAATAGTAATTGATTCTTCAGAATTTCATTAAAACAGCAAAATGAACAAGAGTTTAGTGTTCATAAAAATACAATGAAAAAATGTTTTGTTGTAATAATTATGGTTTTTATGGAAATTGACTCAATATATTTCAGAAACTGAAAGTGCTGAAAGCACAATCAGCGATGAACAAGGCAGTTTGCATTTGACAACAAAGCTATAATTATATTAAACGTGTGTGCAAGAAGTTAAGCCGTGACCTGTGTGGTCAAGGATTCCGTGTTTGGGGTTCACAGATCTTAGAACATCTCCCCGTTGCACACACATTTAATATGATTAAAACAATTTAAAATATTAATTAAAATAACTCTGATTTTGAATCTTTGTTTTTAAAATACACATGTTCTAGTCAATAGTATGTTGTTCATACATAGACTAGTCAAACAAGATCATAGTGAAAACATAACTCTCAGAAAGTGTGTTTTTTTAAACTAATTGATGAGGAATTTAGATGAAAGCACTGAGGGCTATTCCAGAAAAAAAGGTATGGGGGGGGCGGATGGGCGAGTTTTTAACTACCCACCACCCATAGAAATGAATTTACTGCCACAACAAGGACCCACAGAATTCAATTATCTAGGCATCCCACCACCCATAGAAAAAAAAAACCCCAAAACGGTTGGCCTCCTACCATGGTCGTTGTTGTTGTTGTTTATGGAGATCACTTCCCGGGCCAATATTTTTAATTTTTTCATGGTTCGCACGGGTCCATAAAAGTTTGTAATTTTTATATTGAAAATTCAAGGCCTTGAAAGTTAGATTTTTTCCCGTACGTCCTTGAAAGTGCTTGAATTTTACTGTAATAGGTAAGTATGGTTGGCAGTCCAGCAAAATGGAATAAAAACTCCACTGACGATCGTTGTTTCTGTCTCCTGTTGTGTTTCCCCTTTCCATCCGTCGCTCCTGTACATATGCTCTGGCCTAAACCGTGTATTATGTTTGATATCTCTATCATAGTTCATTTAAAAGACTCCTGGCCATCCTTAAAATATGTCAGTTGGCGTAACCCGCCCTCCCCATCGAAAAGCTACCAACCCAAAAGTTTTTATCAGCCATCTGTCGCCGTAAATGTTTTTTTCTTTTTCTTCAACTTCAAGCAGTCCCTGTGTAGTTATTATCATTAAATTGCGTAGGTCGTGAATTTGTCGTGAATTTGTCCGCCAGAGTAAGTTTCAAGAATGAAATACAAAGAAAATATGGTCTACGAAACGAAAGAAAAATCTGCCCTCACGTTGATTTTGCATTCTCGTCTCGCGAGACTCCCTACTGCGAGAAAGAGTCTCACGCGTAAATGGGAGCCATCCCCCCAAAATTTGGGGGGTGAGTAGGCGGCGTATGATTAACTGGCTTGTCACTGACCTGCTGACTCCGCCGAGTTAGAAGCGAATTGCTAAACATAACGTGAGCTATATAATTGGGAAATGACTCTTTCCGTTTCGGAGCATATCAATCGCGAACAAATTATTGTCGGTATGTATACTTAGCCGTGAAAGCGAGTTATCTAATACAGGAAGTAGTTCGCGGGTAGACACGGCTCGCTTTGAGAATGATGTCATGCTGCCTCGCTTTGAGATTGAAGATTCAAAAATGTCACCAGTTTACATGAGAGTCGCTTTGGTCTCCCGCGGGTAGACACGGCTCTCTTTGAGAATGGTTGATTTTGTTGAAAAGCGATATGCGTGTTGAAAACTTTTGTACCTTACTTCCCTATTTTGAAAGTGAACTCTTCCAATTCGATTCGTCGGGAAGCCTTGTGGGATTACAACACCGGGTCAGTGGAAGTTTCCATTACCGCAATAGGGATGGTAGCCCGACAGTATTGCGACACGTGCCTGCAGTCAGTCGACCATATTTCCCGGTTAAATCTGTACCGTGATGCCGACGTTTGGTTCATTATCCATCAAACACGAAGTAAAAAGTGAAATGTCCAGCTTGTCAAGGATTGAAAATACATAAAAACTAAACCTCTAAATTCCTGCAATGATGATCGGGTTGTCTACAACGTCACTCGTGAGATGTCAATGTGACTGACCCAGCGAGGGTGCATATTTTATGTTCGTCCGCTCCATAAAGTTGATTCCTCCTTGATTATAAACTGGATTATCATGTTGTTGGAAACACTGACGTTTGTCATTTTATTACATGGAAACGTAGTTCTGGATTGATGAGTGAATAAAACACCAGCATCCATGTCTGTTGACATCTCCCCGTAGCACAAATGAAATACTCAACTTCTCCCTTTTTGCAGTCAAAATGTATGAGACACATCATGCACATCCTAAGAAATGAAATAATGGCTCCCTCGACATAGGAGTTGTGCACAAACTAACTATTACGCCGAAGCCCTGACAGGGACAAGCAGAGGGAAACATTTATATCTTTGTCCTTCCATATCATCTGTTTATTAAAGAAAATGAGACATCGAAAATATCATTCAAATTGCTGTTAATTTTTTTTCTATTGATCTCGTAGGTGCCTCAAAATGGCCAGTTGACGGGCATTTTCGCCTCCAACCTCCTGCTAATGAGAACCCGGTTAGGAACTTCTGATCATAGTTCTGTGATATATGGAGAATTCGCAACCACAAAAACTGAACTTTTGTATTTTATTTCTGTGTCAACGCGTATCGTTAGTCACGATTTAGTTGTACAGAAATTATTCTGAGTAACATATTCACTTTACTTTCAGCGGCACGAACTCCACGACGAAAACGGGAGTGTTCGAATTTATTGTTTCACGAGT
The DNA here is from genome assembly GCA_036873755.1 of Hanleya hanleyi. NCBI lineage: Eukaryota > Metazoa > Mollusca > Polyplacophora > Lepidopleurida > Hanleyidae > Hanleya > Hanleya hanleyi. Next base: position 2,620 of record JAVTVY010016525.1, on the reverse strand, counting down.
ATATTGAAAATGCTCGTTTTCGTTTTATTAGGATGGAAAAAATCACGACAGGGGAAAAATTGGCCGTTTTCGAATTAAATTTGGAAGATGAATTATTAGGGTAACCTGTTCTGATATCAAAAATTGAAAACATCAGGAAAGTGCAAATTTAACATGAATGACTGACTTTGCCAGATTTTAAAGACTGGATAAAAAGAGCTGACGTGAACAAGGCAGCAACTGAAGTGGAAAATCGGAATAGAAATACATACGGTTTTTAATAAACCAAATTTCTTTTGCAATAAAATAACGTAATTGAGGTGAGTTTTTTTTTACAGTATTAGTGAAGAAATTACGGTACTTGTGATCTGATTATTGACACAAAAGTTGAATGTCGGAAGTTACGTAAGATAGCCCGAGATTATAGGCCATTTAATAAATGGAATAAACCTACATTTATTCTACTATATTTCCAAATGAAGCATAGATACATCTGAAACAGATCGATCCAATTTTCAGATTAATTAAAACGTAAATTGTGGATTGATGCGGATCATGTTAGGCCAAAATATACTTGAATAAAACTGGGTAAACAGGTGAGTGTATAGCCAATAAATGACAGAACAGCTGCAGTCGAGCCATATTTCAAGCCAGAATAACGATCGGAGAGAGGTAAAAGGGAATTCTTTTTCAGGTTTGAAACATTTTTTTTTTATTTTCATGACAGTCCTGATCTCACTTTTACGAAGGCATAATACATTGACGTTGTGTTAGCTGAATATATTTTGAAGCGGGAATCGTGAACAAGCGCAAGTTTGGCCCACGTGCCATGCTATCCAAGGCTTGATCACGTGATGTTATTGCAACTCCGTATGGCGGGAAAATGTTCAACCAACACGTGGCATGTTGAAACTTTCATTCTACTGACCCCACCCAATTCTGTGAAAGTATTTTAATACATCTGTTAATCAAGGAACGAATGGATACAGTGAATTGTTAGAAAGGTCAAGCAATTCATGTATTTCGTTTAGCCGATATTACCGGGCGGGATGAGTTTGTTCCAGCTGGGAAGATTGTATTGTCTCAGATCAGTTGGCCCTGATATGGGCCTTTAAATAGTGACAGGCGCTTGATTAATTTGCTGTTCGTTTTATTGACATAAACAGTTTGAAAAGCCCTTCCACAATATTTCCCTATGAAGAGCAATCAAGAAATTATTAGGTTTGATTCTCAATCTGAAAATGACGTAATCTGTGTTTCTTCATTAGATCGTTTATATATTTTCCCCTTTGACATCATTGGCGAAACCGGGATAGTTGGACATATATAGTCTTGTCGGCCGTGACAAAAATTCTGCAAGGTTTCAAGCATGTACTGCAGAGAAAATAAAGAAAATATCAGAATGTCTAAGTGACAGAATATGCTCTTGTCACGTACATGTACTAATGTACGCGAATTTGTGATTTTAAATTGGCCGGGCGTCCGATGAAGCTAATCTCTTCATTGTCAGCCGATCATTGCGGTCAATTACTCGAACCTAATTTCATGGTTAAAGAGCAGGAAGAATGCATTGCTCTCCAAAGAGAGAAAATAATGATAGGAAATGCAAGAGGCAAAATGCAAGAGGCAATGGATAATTCACTAAAAACGATCAAAGATGAAGAAGTCCGCCATTTAGCTTCTCGCGTCAAAAAAAGATAATTCGAACACGTCCGTTTTCCTAAAATTGGCTTGAATTGGGTACTTGAATAATCACTGTAGGACCTTGATAAGTCATTAAATTTAATGCAAGAAAAGGCATGCGAACGCTGTTTTTTTGTGTTTTGGTTCATCATTATCATCATTTGCTGCTGATGTCGCCAGATCAACAGGTTCGGAGTTATTCACTGTGACCGTGCCGACCGTGTCAACTGCTTTTTTGAAGCGTAAATTATGTCCTTCGTCATTCAGATTTTTTAGTTGATCCATATCGTTGAAACCACTGCTTTGAAAATTATGCCGCCAAATTGATTGAATTTTAAAAAATTCTGACGGATTTCATATTGAATTTGATGCTCAACAGTCATGCCAGTCGAACAGACCGTCAGCAAGGTCGGAAGAATATGGAAGCAAAACTTCGCCTCGGTACTCAACGGGCAGATTTGTATATATCGCCACATGCGAATATACGACCAGCTTTCACATTATTTTGTGCTAATACAATTTTTAAGGTTCTGGGAAAACAAATTTAATTCGTAAATCAACTTATTGCTAGTAACTTTACAAAAAAAATGAAAAGGGGAGACAACTCTGACAAGACCACATTCTTCCAAAGAGGGCGCTTTTCACGGAGGTGACTGAATGAGACGATCAGCAACTTCCAGGAAGATACGAGGGTTGCCAGCGAGAAATTACATATACAAAAGAACAGACAACACTTCGGGTAGTGTTTTAATAAATAAATGAATGAAAACAACGACCAGACATTGACACCATTGGTTTTATTTACCCACCACCCATAGAATCCATTTCTTTATTAATCCTACCACCCACAGAATTGGATTTCATTTTAACACGACCACCCATAGAAAAAAAAAGGCTTCCCATCCGCCCCCCCCATGCCTTTTTTTCTGGAATAGCCCTGACCAATGATCAGTTGTTT